>UYYA01004755.1:0-68225 GCA_900624975.1 Angiostrongylus costaricensis | reverse complement strand
GTGGATTGCTATCAACTTGACCTTTCCAGACTCTGAAGAAGGCGAAATCCGCCGAAACGTCAGCTTAATCGTGAACAAAGAATAGTAACACTTCGCGTTTGCTCAACAAAAATACGAAGAAAATCACTTGATCAATGCCGAGGTTAATAGAAAGTCGGTCGTGGCAATCTCGTTAGAATTACTTGCAGCCATTGTCAAAAACGTGGAACAAAAACTGAAAGTGGAACACGAAATACAGAATGACACTCAACTCCATTACCTTCACCTTCTTATTTACATAGATTTTTAAACATGAAACATTAGTTAAGCGCAAGAAATTTTGATCGATTTTGACAAAAACTGTGGAAAATCTGGCCTTCTACTGAGTTCTAATAAGACAATATTATTGAGAAATGGATTAGTTTCTGATGTCCGGTTCAAGTTTAGTGGAATGAAGACCTCTGAATACTGCAACTACAAATATCCGAGTCGGGAAATCAACATCATGAAAGACTTGGTAGTGACGAAGAACATCACACTTCGTGCTTAACTTCCTGACAATGCAGTTCTCGTTGCATGCTACGCAAGAGAGCTGAAAGATTACAGTCTTATTGAACGCACTCTGGAAAGGACGATTTTGTGAACGCCCCATAATGCAAATGTGAGAAGAAATCTGAAGTCTTTTGTTGCAAGAAAAAACCATGCTGCCGTACCAGCCAAGATGACAAGAATCAGATTGACACGTCATTGTGTTGTAGGTGGAACTGGTGGTTAGAAGTAAAGGTTAAAGCTCTCGGCGTTGATTAAGCCCTGAGGGATGCTCCATGCAATCGACCTCATTAAACATCACTGGAACTGGTTGAATCCAAGTTGTGGCCTTGCGGTAGCCTGCCAGTGTTTCAAGTGAGTCTTGTTATCGAACCTACTAGACTAGTCTGGTACCAATTTGCTGCATCCGGAAGCATGGCGGGCTTACAGAACCCAGTGCGCGTGATCGAACCAACGACCATGTATGTATCGCAGGGCGCTTCTAAACATTGTGCTATACACGCCTTTTAACCGGCGGATGGATAGGAGCCGTTAATGGTTGAATGCTATAGAATGTCGAGAATAAGTCAGACAGCATCAAGACGCTTTTAAGAGAAAAATATGACGCTTGGCAACTTACGAGTTGCTTTTATACGCGATAGAAACGAACTAAAACCTTACTAACTCGGGTTCAAGTCATTAGACTATTCACGGAAGGGTTACTGATAGATGTAACACGCATGTGCAAGAGGATATCACGGAATTCTTGACTAAAAGTCATTTTAAAGGATAGACTTCTGTCTGCTTCATACATTCATGTTTGTTTGCATTGAATCCAATCCACCAAAGAAGCTGAAGGGGAAAACTCGAGGTGTCTCTTATGCAAATTGAAACTTGGAGGTAAAGTAACGGAAATCGCACGCAGTTCGTGCTTTTGGCAAGGGAAAGGTTCTCGGCGATACGCCCTAGGATATGACACTTAACACTTCTGCTGGATATGAGAAAATAGACTATCGAGAAGACTTCTGTAGACGTTATTATGCTTTATTTATATGCTAACCTTAGTAGAATTCGATGCTGCGTCTAGGAAGCCCTAGGAGTCAACAAAATATGTGTTCATCAATGTAAATGATGGCAATGCAGGTTTGAAGGCGATCCTTAGCTTTTGCTCCCAATCTTTCGCTGATGCTCTGAAAACAGTGTTCAAAAATATTTGTTTTATAACCTAAAACTTTCACAGTACACCAAATCGCTCTCATATAAAAATCGAGGTTTTGCCTGGGCTGAGCGAAATCGAGTCAAAGACTAGGGATGAAACATCGTATTTGAATACTGGTGTGTTGGTCTTAAGTTATTACAATAGACAAATATCAACAACTGTTGGCTTTGAGAAAGTGCTATTTAGAGTGGTTTTGTCGCGACAGAACATGCTTCGTAAAAGGTAAAACATGGAATGGAAACATGGAAACATAAAAACATGGAATAAAGGCTTTCAGGTTGTACATCCAGAAGCTTCTATACATACAGAAATACAGTCTATGACAATATGAACATGTCGAGAAATGAGGTGTGGCTGAAACGCTAATGATGGGACCCACTGACGACATGTGGATATATAGGAGACAGCCGCACACCAAAAATTACAAGATCGTTGGGGCATGCAGATTACACCTCCCAAGGAAACTCACTAGCCTTATCCACCGGAACTTGAGAACAGAAGAAATAAAAGCTCAACATAATCACAGACAAACTAGACGGACAGACTCTGATTATCGGCTCTGATGAAGACGAAGACGTCGAAACGTTAGCTGAACAAACCTTATTGTCAACCTTATAACCTCAACAACTTAAACACAATCACAAGAGTGTAAAAACATTTGCTGCATAAGCTACTTACTTATTTGATACTTAAACAGCCCGTCCTCATTTGTTGTGGGGCCCCAGCATAATCTCCATTTTTCGGAGATTTGCTAGTTAAGCAATTGTGGTTTCCTGGAATCCCGAGGTCAGCATGGCCAAAGTCTGCCTCAGATCTTCACCACCACGGGCAGTCGCAGCCTTTGTGGATCAGAGGGAGATTTACCACCATGCGACTTTAATACCAGGATAGTGGTGGATCCTGGTATTGACATCCTCTTAGCTAGGCTTCCTGATGGAAACGCCGGACTCCTCATTTTGGAAGGCACTGCCAGGGGAATGAATCCCTTCGCTGTAAATCACAGCCCGACACCCGCGAACGCCTCCCAACCACGATGAGGCGGTATACCGTTGGGAGGTGCATAGGCTACAACATGAACAAATGATCATCTATCATATTGAACCAAAAATTGATAAGGAACAATCGGAAATTAGCAATGACTTTACAGTAATTGTGCCATGGAGTTCCCCAAGAGATCACGTGCAAACTGTTGCGATGGCTCCTCCATGCCTCACTTAGTGACCACGTGGAAGAGGAGTCATTTAACTAAACAGTGGAAAGGGATTCATATGAAATATGACAGATGACGGGACCTTAGAAACACGTAACACTCTCATTATCAAAGAACGAAATCCATAGACAACATAGATGGGACAGTTTTCAATGACAAGATAAACATCATCTGAAGAGGTTAGAGGTCTATCATAATAAGCACTTGACATCAACCTCGTGTAAGCTTGCCAATAGAACAAAACTATCGATTACTTATGCCAAAATAAAACGGAGGTCCGTTTACAAAAATATTACCAGTTACAATGTTAACTTCTTATTTAATGCACATTATTTTTACGGCAGAGTATAATGTGAAGTACAACCACGATGATGACCTCAGGAAGGGGTGGCTGTGGTCTGGCCTGTGGTCCGAGTATTGCAAGTGTCAGAGCACCATGACGATTGTACTACCAATTACGTTGTTCAACTACTAACGACAATAACATATAATAACAATAATAACTTGAAATCAGAAAACATCACCTATGATCCGTAATTCCCTGTAACATAATCATACTTACTTGAATACTTTGATGACCCGTCCTCGCTGGTTATGCAGGCCCCAGCATAATCTCCATTCTTCGGAGATATCCTGGCTTAGCCATTGTGATTCCCTGGAATCCCGAGGTCAACCTGGCCAAAGTCTGTCTCAGGTCGTCACCACCATAGGCAGTCGCAGTCCTTGTAGATCAGAGGGAGATTTGCCATCATGCAACTAGTTTAATACCAGGACGGTGGTCGATTCTAGTATTGGTTTACTTAGCTCTTAGTTAGACTTTCTAATGGAAAAACAGCACTTCTTATATTGGAAACCCTTGCCGGGGGATGAATCCCCTTCTGTACATCGTAGCCTGACACCCAGGAACATCTCCCAGCCACGATGAGGCGGTAAACCGCTGTGACGCTGTAACATAAACTTGACAATCAATTTAAGTATTAAGCCTTACTTGTGCATTTAACTTCGCTAGCAGTCTCGACATAAAGCTGAGGTCGCTTCCCGTACAGGAGTAGTGCTCAGGTTACGATGACTCCATCTGAGGAACCACTGTTAGCTCTGTGGGATAGTTTAAGAATTAAAATCTTATAGATATCACGAAAAGTCACTTTAACTGAAATCACCTTTTTGCTCTGAAGGCTAACGGGATCTGGAGCACGTGAAATTTCGGATTCTAGATTAGAAATAGAAAGCATAGAAAATAAAGAAAGATGTAGAGAAATGCCGCAAGTAGTGACGGTAAAATATACACATTTAAAGCAACCACTACGATGATGAGATATTAGCAAAACCTGGACTCCAGACCAGATCAAACTTGGGGTCGTTCTTTCCAGAGGCTCACGTGTCACCCACTGCACCCTAAGGCCCTTGCTTTGCCTTTTTCTCAACCGGTTTTCTACCTAACGCTACCACCCTTCAACGAGATTGATCTGGAGAGCCCAAATCGGCACAGAACTCAGTTAAGCTGAGGCTGTAGTCGAAACCACAAAGTTAACCTTTTATTTGTTGCGTAATATAATTTTTCACGGCAAGTTATTATGTCAAATTCAATCGCAACATTGTGATTTCGACTAGAGCCTCAGCTTACTGGGTTTAACGCTCATCTGTGCTCCCCAGATCAATCCCATTGACGGGTGATTACTGATGAAAACGTTAGGTAGGAAACTACCTGATAGGAACACAGAGCAAGGCCCTCCGTGGTGCAGTATGTAATACACAAGCCGCCGGAAAGAGAAATCGTGGTTTGATCTTGGTGGTGACACGTTTCCATTTCTATGTTAAGCTATGTCATCGTTGTTACCATTTGAGTAAAGTGATTGAGAATATTTCTATATGATTTTAATTTTGTTATTGTAGACGGTTCCATCTATATTGCCGACGAGTTCCGTGCTTTCGCAATGCTCTATGACATGTTATGAAGATCCTGAAATTCTCGTCTATAACTATAAGTTTGTCAACGATTGAATTCTACCTAGGCGTAGCATATCCGGGGCTGGAGGACTTGACTTAGCCTTCGATGAACTCCAGCTGTTCAGTGACAATGACCCTTGTGAAGAGATCGATGAGAGGGAAGCATGTCTTTACTGACTAACTGACTTGAACGAAAAGGTTGCAGCTGACTTCGCCGTAAGTACTTTGTGTTACTTCATTCCGATTAATTGACCTCTGCCTACTAATCCTTTGGCTTTTGTAAAAGAGTGATTTGGTGAATTGTGAAAGTTTTAGGTTGCACAAGAAACGATTTTGAGCATTATTTTCAAAACATTGGCGAAAGAGATTATGAATAAGCGCTGAGGGAACACCTCCAAACACGCCGTACAACAAACCTCCTGTTCGCGGTGAACCCATACTCTTGCTGCTGCCCAGCGCTTCCTAGATATAATTTATAAATCTGATGACGCTAAGTACAGATCTACAACTGATTAGCACCTGTAAATCCTTATATCCAGGTGATGTGTTCAAGCGTCTCATTTTAGGTTGAATCGCCAAGAAATGGATTCATCTGGAAGGCGTTTTTTGTAAAATATGAAGTGCATAGAACGCTGCTTTATTCCCTGGCCTGACCCTCTTAGCTGTACCTGCTTTTGACTAGCTATCGAATGAATACACGTTGTGGTAAAAAGAAGTTCTGGAGTACACTGAATTCAAAACAGTCATTACAATGTCCGTGTCATCCGCTCGGCGTCAACTGATTGAAAAGGACTAATTTTGTTTGCTAAGAAAGGGTCTACTACACGTTGCACAAATAGCCCTGTAAAAGCCAAAAGAATTGGAGTACGAAACAACCTCACCTATCTTTCTCATAGGACCTCCTGACAACCATCTGGTCTCTATCGAAACCGTCCTCAAACATTCACTGGGAGAATCTACAACCTAATCATTGCCGAGAACACCTTTAGAAGATCCGTAGAGTTCTGAAACTGAGTACTTAAACCTAATAGAATACAGAAACTCGTACTTTGTTAGTGATGCTGCGTGCATTTCAATGGTTCTTCTATTGTTCATTATGAGGACAGCCTCGTACTTGTAGATTAGTGTAGATGGCACCTTCGCAATCTGTAAACCATAGGTTCAGCAGAAACTATACTAATAACACAATAGGAACTATAGATCAACAGAAAACAGGTACACCATTCAGGCACTTGACCCTACGCAGCGCCAGATTCTTCGGGATACTTTCAATGACTTGATGAAGGCTTTCGTGAGCGGAACGGTATCCATAGAGATTTCTCAAGCACTCTCCTCTCTGTCACGTAGTGATATAACACACCTAAAGGTTTAGGCAAATTATTTCTTTACCATTGGCATATTCCGCCAATCAAAAACCCAACTTCAGAATCTCGCTAACAGCGACCGCATCACCTACTTGACAGACCGCTTCCGTCAGTGCAACTTCACCAACGATAAAGCGACAAAGATGATCGCCGGTCTCTTCCAACTTCCTGCTATGGTATGAAATTCTAATACACAACGCAACCTCCTGCACTGTCCATCGAAATCCCAAACACTCCGTTCATCGCTGCTATCAACTCGTATGGAACATAATGCCCTCAACATAGTTGTTACGAAACGATCTTCGGGATATGAACTCGCCAGAACCCAGTCTACCCCCATAATCCATGAACTCATCTACAAGCCTATATCTTGAATGAAAATACGTTCAACAATGTGATACACCACTAAAGACGCACAAAAAGACATTTATTCACAGAAACCACATGATAAAGAAACATTACACAAAGCTTCAAATGGCAAGTAAATCACAAGATACATGAACGAAACATTCTCTCAGGTCTCGACATCCAGAATCGTAGACTCTTCCTCCTTCTCACCATCACCTGAAAACCAATGCAGATGTACGTTAACAATTACCCTCATTTAGTTCTGGTATACAAACTCATGTGCTATATTATAGGGCTAAACGTCCAAATAGAGAGTAATTATGAACACGGGCTATACAGAAACAGGGAGATTAATCACATATGATAAAAGATCTATTAACTAGTCAACATGGAACGATGTACGTCTTTACACCAATCTCACAACCACTTCAACAAAGAGAGACATCCACCAGAAATGCAGGATTTCTCTTCCATTTTAATCTAGTTGTAGGTAGTTACTAGCCCCAAAGTGCATGGATTGCCGACTTTCGAATCTTACGGATATAGTATAGTCTCAATTTAAAACAATACCCACCTTTGCCTTCATCATCACCACCAGCGTCTTCTTTATCCAATACGACATCTACAACTGGTTGTTCTTGCTCACTTTCCTTAGCGTCGTCATCGGTAGCCTTTTCATCCTCGTCCGTTGCCACGACCAATTCCGCGTCAATGTCCTCCCCCTTCTCCATTTCCTCTTCAGCATCTCCGGTCGTGGTCTCAGGAACAGATATTTGCTCACCATCAGATGTACGAATCTTTTTCGCTACCACTTCTTCGTTCTCATCCTCAGAAAACCTACGCTTTAGAGGAGTCATCGACAGCCCAACACTCTTAAAATAGCCATAGTGAGTAAAGGATCAACCAACAATGTACGCATTCTATCACCGTATGGTAGCATGTAAACAAAAACATTCAGTGTACAAACTCAAGATGTACAAATCAACATAAGAAAAGAAAGCGTTTACTCCGATCAGGAACACCGCCAGGTCTTATTCATACTGTATCCGTCTATAGGGCACTCAACGAGAGTCTAACCCACCTTGTTCTGCTCCAGATTCTTCACAGGTGAAACAGCTTCCTCGAGTTGTTCAGCAACACTCACAGATGACATACCCAATAAACGTTGCCAAAACGGATTAACCGTAACGGACAACACCGAAAAGTAACGCCGAACGCCGAAGGGCGTCGCAGATCAACGCTGTGATTTCGTTGTAGGACCACTTTAGATGTTCAGTGTTCCTGAATTCGATCGATAATTGCGCAAATTTGAACGTTCATTTTTAGGAGGTAATGCCTCGTGGGCAATAGTGGGTATTTATTGTATTTTGCATTAGCTTAAGTAACAGTTGTCATAGTGAAATGATATAAGGATTATGTTTTGGAGGTAATAGAGTGGAGTTGACGGAATATGATCCAGTTTCTTGACTTTACAAACTA
Source organism: Angiostrongylus costaricensis (assembly GCA_900624975.1). Lineage (NCBI taxonomy): Eukaryota > Metazoa > Nematoda > Chromadorea > Rhabditida > Metastrongylidae > Angiostrongylus > Angiostrongylus costaricensis. Next base: position 60,151 of record UYYA01004755.1, on the reverse strand, counting down.
TACGTATTGACTCTGAGTGGTGGTTGTAATTGTTAGTTACTAGAATCCTAGGAATCGCACGTGTTACTTAGTATTATTAACCCTTAGGCGATCACGTGGCCTCTAGAGGAAGTATATACGAAGAACGTACTCCTGCTTTAAATGAACATATCTCAACTCGTAGTGGATCTTAATGATTGTAGTAGAAACTATTAAAAGGATAAAGAAGAATAAAGGATAAGGCCCTCGGCGTTGATCAACCCCAGAGGGTTGCGCCATGAATTCGACTTCATTAAGCATCGTTTGGAGGTAATCATGAAGTCATATCTAGACTTTACATTGACTCGCGGTGACTTACCGATGTATCGAGCCAGTGCTGCTATCCTCCCAGACAAGTCTGATACCAATTTCCCGACCCCGGGCGAATGGAAGGCTTGGTGGGCCATGGGCGCTTGGATCGATCCCCAGTGCGTGTTGCAGGGCGCCTCCTACCACTGCACCACAGGCACTCTTGTGTAAAAAAATTGTCGGAATCCAGAATTCCTTGCCTACAAAGTAAGGGCACCCTTGTATCACTACGATTGGAAATTTGGTTTTCTTGAGTCCTTGACATATTTTTGTCACTTTACTGTTTCAACGACCATATTTTGAATGAAAAGGCCGGATTTCGTGCAACGTGGCACGACGATGTTCTCTAGTCTATGTCTCCATCTGCCGCTCTTCCACTAGAAATCCAAGGAACTTAAGCTCCCAAGTTTTTTTTTAAGTCTTAATTTTGGACATATGGAATTTGAAAGGATATCATGCTAGACTGTAGGTGGAATGAATTGACAGAGCAATCTTTTTTGCAATTCCATAAAATTCTGAACTCGAAATATTCTAACAGTGGAAAGATTGTCGTCAATTATCGGAAAATCGGCTTCCTCGTGAAACAGTTGAAACAACACGGTATCCTGTGCTCTAGTAGCGCAATGCTTAGTGGTACCGTGCAAAAAACACAAGGTCCTTGGTTCAATCCGGCTTGTCGGGCAACGAAATCCTACGTTCCTTTGTGATTGGCAAACTTGCACTTATTCGGGACTGTAAAACCACTTAATCGATCATCAATAGGTCTCCGTCATTCTATGTGCCATGGGCATTCTATGGGTTACGCATTCAATCAATTTTACAACACCTAATATGGGCGACAACACCGCGCATCCTTCAGACGTTGGTCATTGCCGATCAGAGATCTGCGTCTACCATGAACCCCATCTGCTTCTGGGCGTTTCTACATATTTTCTCGGCACTCTATGTTGCTACAGACAATATATGATAGTTGTGTTATGAGTCAGTCACGAAAAGCTACGCATAATTGAGTTCACTTTACTTGCGCAGAGCATTAACGGTAACAATTATTCCCTGTGTAGATGTTTTAGTAGATCCCATTATTATAGCCACTTTACTTGGGACGCGTGTAGCGCAGTAGTCGAACGCGCCCTGCAATACGCACCGGATCGATCCCCGCACTCCAGGCTCACCTAGCCTTCCATCTCTCCGGGGTCGGCGAATTGGTACCAGACTTATCTAGGAGGATAGCAGCACTGGCTCGATACATCGGAAGACCACCGCGAGTAAAGACCATACATGCATTCAATCAGCTCCAACAACGCTTAGTGGAGTTGAATGTATGACGCGTTTCTTAGGGACTGATCAAAGTGAATAGCTTTATCACTTTATTCTTTTAGCCACTCTACGTTGTACTTGAGTCTATTGAAGAACAATACAATACCAAACATTGAAGTGGGTGTAGAGATGAGACCCGGGCCGTTTTTATCATGGATGTTATTTTGGAACTGTAGCTTCACTACCCATTAGTAGCACAGAAAAAGCACATGTTTATATTAAATCGAACATACACAATGAGCAGAGAGTCATAATTTATAGACAAAGTACATTTTAAGAGATCACAGAATAACTCCTTGACTAACGAGTCCTTTATCCATAAACCTTTTGCGAGAAAACGACAACCACCACTGAAAGAACAAGTCAATGCTTTCATGCTAACACATCAATTTGTCCTCATGTAACCTAGACAATTCTACGTTCTAGATTGTAAAGAATAAAGTGATCAGCATTACATGAGGCCAATGAACTGAACATGAATTGCAGCTCTACAATGTTTCTAGATGTACCCAAAAGTTAAGCCTAAAAAGTCATTGATGCATCCGTAACCTTTTCATATCAGTAGACCTCCTAAAAAGCGCCAACGGAGAAGACTATTACCTTGCTTGGCTTTGTTGAAGGATCAGGAAACGCTAAGTCGCATAGGCGAACTCCAAGTTCCTGTCTCAACTGCTGCAGATAGGCACGCATTGTCTCCTCCTCTTGCTTATTAGCAGGTATCTTTAAGTAAAAACACTTGATCACTCGAATAATTTTGTTCGAAACTACAGTAATACTGACAATGTTGAAAAATCCATATTGGGAACCGAAATAACTTTTTCGAAACAACTTTGGAAACTGCTCAACCGCTTCCTTTTCATAAACGAAAACGCGATGGATAGTGTAGTGCAACAGTTAGACATGGCATTCGATGCCAACAGTTGTCGTTGGTTCAATCCTGCACCCCGGGCTTATTAAGCACGCCATCACTCCCAGATCGAGAAATTGGTACTAAAATTGTATGGGCAAATAAGAACACAGATTTGGTACATTGACAACCCCTCCAACAAATCAAATTGTACACTAAATATGCATCCAACAACTTGACGACGTGAGTCATACATAATTCATGCGTCAACGAAAACAATTGCCCCTCTCAACTTTAACATTTAGTGGTCGAAGCCGTTTCTCCTCAAACGGCTGATTTTCAACAAGTGAGAAATTTAAGAAGTTGAAAACGTGACTGAATTATAGGGGAAACTTTGCTCTCTTTATTTAAACGTAAACATGCTTCGAAACCCTTATTCGATTTTGGAAATTCTTTACAAATAATATCTCCAAAAAAAATCAAAACCAGATTCCAATTTCCGAAACCTTGAACAAAACCTCTAACTAACACATCTGGGGACGTCATCTTCTAGCTGACGAAATACGGTTTGTTCAATTGTTTTCATTTTAAAAATATAAGCGTCGAGGAAGGAAAAAGCACAAAAAAACATTTACATTTGGCAAGCTCTAGAAAATTAGAATTTTATTGTGGCAAAACAGGAGAGCTTTTATCTTATAAGCAATGATTTGTAGAGTTTACTACTAATCACGGCAATTAAAAATCCACTTCGGGCTGAGATACGTTGGATAAGCTGAAAGCAGCCGTTATTTTCGCACTTTTTGAGTAGAAATCAACTCGCGTAGGCCCTTAAACGTCAATCTACACCATGGGAAAAATTAGTTGCAATATTTGACCTACGGTAACAAAGCAAAGTGCCTTCTATAATTATATCGTTTTCGATTCCTCAATTGGGTTAGATGTTGAAAAACTCATGGCAGCTGACGAAGATTAGATACCGTGTCCAATGTGCTAATGGAGTCAAATCCATAATCGCACTTCTCTGAAGGGCTTATCAATTCCGAACTCTTTATACTTTCGATCTTAGAAATTCCAGTTTCTAAGTACCCACTATTATGTTTCCCATATCGTGCAAACATAACAGAATCATGGTAATGACTTTTCAAGACATTTACATTCACATTCTCGAATTCTTTAGTGAAATCGGATGTTATAACGCCTGAACCCGATGATCCTCTGTGTCGTTTGTTCCCACCTAATTATCTGCTCAACCGAATAGTTGGAAAACTTTATAGATGTAGTACCAGACAGTATCATACCTTATACATATTATTCAAAGGAAAATCCGCCTCCCCTGGTATCGGTAGCTGACGGCTGAGTGCAAGAGTGGCCAAATCTTTTAGTCCAGCAACTTTGTTGGGGCTCTATAAAAAGCAGAATCGGTGAAGAGACGTTGACAATGTTTCTTTACGCTTAGTGTTCTAGATGAACTTGAAAGTCTAACCCTTTGTAGTTTGCGGAGGCACTCCGTTATATAAAGAGTCAGATATATCAATGTCCTATCAGATGGACCTTTGATTTCGAATTCTCGGAAAAAAATATTTGGTTTGAAGTACATTAGTGCTTCATCGATGATATCAACTTCGGCGTCAGTTCCTGCAAATGTCAAGTACTTCACTACCAAGAACTGAATTTTAGTGAACGCTTGAATTCTAAACACCACCACCCAGTTAAACATGACTTTAGTCAACAAGTTACTGTATACTTAAAAACTAGGTTTCAAAAACTAACACAATCTAATAAGATCTTCATGTTCTTAACCGACAACGTTCAAACAAGCTCGCCTTCGTCAGAGTCTGGAGAGTAACACACTAACACATAGCCCTACTCAGTGAACAGTTCTATAACATCAATGAAAACATAAAGAGTATAACTCAACCATGGTGAAGAACCTTGGAGAGAACGCTTAAAGTATCCGTCTCCTGCCCACTTTTTTAGCGATGAGATCATTCCAATGTAGTCCACGATAAATGAAACTCAAGTGGAAAATAGTCTGAGGTTCGTTATCAAGTCACGCACGATAGTAACACATTCGTCCTTTCGATTCATTTTTGAATAATTGAGGTTCTTCATAACTTCAAACAACCTTGAGCGCTGATATTGCTGATCTCTGTGACTCGAATGTGATTTTGATTTAAACAATTGGTTTCGAAATACGCAATAAATTGTTGAGTGGCATTATAAAAATGACACAGGTGTACCCACAAACCAGAAAATTGAGGCTCCATGTTCCGAAAACAGAGAAGCGGTAACAAAAGAAATGCTAAACATCCGCTACGCTTGACATAAATTCACATTCGTTTCCCTTGTTCTTAGACAGTACTGCAAATCCCTTAATACTTTTGTAATACATACGAGGTGCAGGTCCTTTGAAGTTTGACCGTAGCGGTAGAAGAGCCATATTAGCGACCACCATTTCAGCGTCGATTTTTGAGTGATATGCCTAAATATGGACAAAAAATAATATAAATCGATAGAAAAATAAAAAAGAATGACTATAAAGACGGTCAGGATTCGACGGGATTCAACACTCACCGGCATTTTGCTGTAGTCCTTGTTGTTTTCGTAGACACACCAGCTAAAGCAGCATGAGTAGCATAAGTTTGTCATTAAAAATAGTAAGGAAAAAGGAACGGATGGAATCCGGTAAAGAAAAATGAAACCATAACGAAAGTCATAAAGCATGAACAGGTTTAAACAGAAAATATCACAGTTGATAACAAAAATAAACACGTTTTTGTAGAAAATACCACAGTTAAAAAACACGTGAAAAAAGGTACCCGATGGAGTTATGTAGTTAACATCAAGATCCAAAGACAAATGACATAATGGGTAAATTTCACAACCGACTTCCTATTCACCTCGGCACTGATCAAATAATTCAGGATATTCTTGTTGAGCAAGCTCTCCCTCTGAAGGAGGTGACATGGTTGAAAAGTCAGTTTTATCGGAGCAAAAGTAACACCTAGTCTTTGCTTAACAAGAGTATCGAAACTGAGTAAAACTGGTGAGAACGTCCAAAATAGCTCTCATACATCTCACATTTGGAAAGGCAGAACATCACTAACGTTAACTCTTCTCTTTTGAAGTTGAAGCAGTCTGATCCAGCTTTTGCGAGCGTTCAATTTGTTCTGCGAATGACTGCTTACAGAGTAACATATAGTCAATTGGTGTTATGGTCAACAAAGAAACCCATCGTTCTAACGCTTTAAAATCTTCAGCTGCAAAGACGAAACTTCTTCCAGTACTGAAACACAGTTCTTAGGAACATTCTTAGGAAAAAAGTCTAAATAGAATATTGATTGGCATGAGAAAAAACTAACGTTTTGTACTTTATCTCAAAGGTAAAGTCTCTTCCGAGCTTATTTTCATCACAGAGCTCGACGAAACAATCCTCGATGATAAGGATAAGGAAAGGAGGTTCAGGGTCATCTTGCTTGTCAAACACAAACAACAAGTTTGCCTTCAGTACAGCAAAGCATGGACGCCAGCGAAAGTCCTGCAACCACGCCAAAAGATTGATGATGGTGTCTAAAACAAGTTCTAGAGAAAAATTCTCTTTCAAAAACCAACGTTCCTCCAACTCCGGGATGACTGACCAGTAGAGATGACTGGCCAATAGGTACGTTTTCTATTATGGGTCAACTTCTGCGTTACAATATTAAAAAGTCTATGTTATCGCAACTTAGTAATAAGGTTATCCTCATACCAACAACAAATTACGACATATAGAGAGGAGCAACATCTCCCATTTCAAAATTCGCATTCATCAAATTCAAAATGTTAAGCGAAAATTAGATTAATAAAAAAAAAACTCTGTTTGACTAAGGTTTCGGTCCCTTCCCTTTAGGCGCCGAAAACTTTAACCGAATAGAGTTTTTGTTACTTTGGTGTTAGCATATCAATGAAAAGATATATAATGAATAGTCAAGCAGAGATTAAAGGAAAGTCAGTCTCTGAAAACTCTTATATTTAAAATCACATCGTTCATAGGAAACTATGAAAAGACTTCACTCTCATTTTTACTGACTAAGAGACCACTTTCCCTAGAAGGGCACAGTGAAAGAAAGGACGACCTCCAAACCCTGTGAACAACTGCTTTGTAAAGTCTTACCAACGTTAACCACACTTATCAGTGAATCTTTCGATGAACACCAACGTCTGACATATTACCCAAGCAAAATCCATTGGTTGTTTATTTGGTTTCAAGGCTAACAGCTGTTCAGGTGACGCCGGATGTGTACAGATGAGCACACCTTTCACCACAAATCTTCGATAATTACTGCTTCAAACTATTTCTTTATGTCAACTTTTTATTTATTGCCTATTATGAATTTTCACGGCAGGGTATGATGTGAAATACAACCACTATGATGTCGAGATGTTTGCAAAACTTGGACTCCAGGCCAGATCGAACCACGACCCTTATCCTGTCTGGGGACTCACTTGTTACGCACTGCACCACTAAGGCCCTTGCTCTGCCTTTCTCTGGCCTGGTAACCAAGTTTTGCAAATATCTCGACATGATGGTGGTTGTATTTCTTTAGGGATTACTATGTCCTATCCAGTAATCTTCTAGATTACACAAAAAGTAGTACTAAATCTACGCTTTGCCTTTTAAGTAGGGCACCAGGCACCGCAATCTATAGATTCGACCTCGCTCTAAATGAATCGCCAATACCAAGAAAAGTGCACTATCGCACGATGTCACGATGTACTCGAACTATATCTTTCTTCTCATATTCCTTGAAATGTACTGAGTTTACCAGTTGCGCTACCTCCTTTGTGAATTATCCTTGTAAAAGAATGACCAATTCCTCAATATGGCTTGTTACCCAATTCTGACACGATTTCAAACCGTTCTAAGTAAGAAATATTTGAAAGAAAACCTGTTGAAATTGCAGGTTAGCGGCGAATCGACGTTCGAAATTTGGGTCAACAGCCAGCCGACAAAGCGACCGTGCATTGGCCAACATCTGAACGATGATTAAGCATCTCATTTTACGAATATTACTTTTAAAAGTACTTTTATCGAACGCACAGAAGTCAAACACGCTTAACACTAACCGATCAATAAAACTGGAAGGTGATGGAACGGTAAGTAACAAAATAATTGACTGTACATCACAACGTTGACATTTTCTATTTACTGCCTACTACAATTTTCACGAGATGGTATTATGTGAAATCAACCACAATGAAGCTGAGATATTTCGACTGGAGCTTCACATTAACTGGATTCAATGTCCATTTGGGCTCCCCAGATCAATCCCGTTAACGCGTGATTGCCGCTAGCATTGGTAGACAGAAAACTAACTAAGCGAAAGGCGAAACGATGGAAGCGCATGGTGTGGTGGTGAACGCGTTAGCTCTCGGAGAGAGTAATGGCGTTTTCGACCCCTACCGCAGACACCTGCCGTCCGGAGTTTTGCAAATATCTCAGCATCACTATGGTTGTAGGCCACCCAATAATAAATCGGAAGTACTTCCAGTATGGTCTTTGTGAAAACGAATCTGGCAAACTGTACTACTTCAAAGAATCTGAAGATCAAAGAAGTGAATGTGAAAGGACGGTGGCAATGGTGAAGTACAGCAATCTGATTAATGAAACAGGGCAAGTGTTATGATTATCAATCAATCGACAAGAAATCGTCGACTGTAACTTGATGATAATCCAAACCACTGACTGGATGACGAATACGTGTTCAATTTATTGATTTATTGATCCCAACCCAAGGTCGAGCACCGCTTCCAGAACTACGTTTTAGGTGGGCGTTCGTCGAAGTCGAAGTATCCCCACGAGTGCCAGAAACGTATAAACAAGGCTATGCAGCTGGTTTTGTAGAAGGTACGAAAATCTTTCCACACAACAAAATCCGTGGAATAAATTAGATTCTCTCTACATTTTCGACAACAACATTATTCAAAACGCAGTCATTAAAGATATACTCAACTATATTTCATAAATCCATCATACTTTACAACAAAGTTAAATAGTTAAACAGTAGAGTGACAATTCCCACGTAAGTCTGTCGTCATAAATTCATGTTCGTCGTCAGTTTAAATGTATTGTGTGTAACTACAGGTATTGTTTTTCATACGTAATTCGGTGAAAATTCCGCACAAAATTTGAATATTTATTAACATATTTACGATTGTATGTATTTTTAATGGTGGCAGAGTCTTATATACATCTTAAAACTTTGGGGCTTTGTTTTGAGTGGCCTTATGTCTTTACGGTCATATTCTAAACCACTTTAAAACACATACTTCTACTGCATGTTTGTAATCTAGTGTTTTGTCCTGGTTTTCATAGTGATTTGAGTTGAATCTAGGCTACTAGTACTCAGAATAACTACCAAGTGCTGCAGTCATTTTCTAAACAAGTTAGAATGGAGTAATCTTTCTCCATCACTTTTTTGTAAGAGTACGATATTAGTTGGAATACGGTTCCATTATAGTAATGTACTGCTTTTTATGCTAACTCGCAACCTGCACTGAATTTGGAAATTTCCTAGATCAGAGCGCCGCTTTTTCAGGGATGATTCTTCGTTTTATAAGGTGGACAGAAGCCTAGAACACTGAAGAAACGGAATCCTAAGCCGGACTAAGGACCTTCATTTCTTTGGTCCGCTTTAGGGAATTGATAAATTTGCTTCACATCCAGCACTTTTACCATAGTGCTAGGGATAAAAATGAATTGGATAAAGCTCCTGGCGGTGACCAATCCCTGAGGGTACGCCGTGATTGAGGCGAATAGGTATACTGTACAGGATGGCGGGTCATGGGAAGCGACAAATATCGAGGAAATGAGAAAGTTCAGTGTCGTTTATCTTAAGGTAGACATTCTGAGACTCCCACATTTGAGGAATTTTTGGGTTATGGAGAAGAAATTTTAAGGTTTGTTGGCTTACCTCCACTTTTTCGACAGGTAAAGCTGCGACCGACGATACAGATTGCACAAGATTAGGCCACTAATCGGCTTTATGAACGGCAACTACAGTACGGAATACAAGCTTCGAAAACACGTGTGTATTGACGAACCCATTGTCCTGTTCAGAAGTAAAGCGGTTTCGTGAATAGATACCGCATAAGAGGCACGTGTAAGGACTCGTACTATTCAAGATGTACACGAAATACATACAGAATTCTGGCATAATATCCTGCTAGCAATCCCTCCATAACTGGAGATGTGGCGCATTTTTTAATGGTGAGGTTCATACACAAGTTGCTAGAAGGAGGAAGGCATGTCTACATCGATAATTGGTACGAGAGCTCTCTCTTGGTTGTTGACTTATTGACGAAAGAGACCCATCTTGTTGACAGTTATTGAAAAAAAAAGAGAAAGGACTTCCTAAACAAGTAATCTAATTGAGGCTGAATAGTGAAAAATTGGTAACGCAACAGAATTAGAGCAGTGTTACGTTGCTGAAATGAAAGAATAACATGGGCATTACCGTAGTGTTCATGCTAATGGATCGTTTTTCCCAACTCATAAAAACTGTTGGTTGTTAAGAGCTACAGCCAAGAGAACCCGTTCATGGATACAGAGGACCACTGACGGCTCTACCGTGTTTCTGTTCTTCCGTCTGGTCACCCGAGTTTGGTGAATTGATGGAAGATCTCTAATGAACACAGGCGAATAAACTTGCTAGGTGACTTCATGATGAACGTCTGTTTGCTTTACATTGTTTGCAACAGTGCTTCGACACGTTAAACTTCTCAGTTCGTTGAGGAAGGCAGCAGCGACAGCTTCGAAAAAGTGGGTAAGACATATGAGACGTCACAAAGTAATTGGGGAGTGGCGCTATCGAAAATAGGCTGCTGAGCGTGCTAGAAAGGTTAGTGTAAGATACAGGCGCTGAATGAGATTCTAAATCACTGGAAAGGCCTTCTTGTTTGATACTTGATACTTGAATGGCCCGTCCTCATTGGTAGCGCGGGCCGCAGCACAATCTCCACTTTTCGGGGATTTGCTGGTTCAGTCTGGAATCCCGAAGTCAGCCTAGCCAAAGTCTGCCCCAGGTCTTCACCACCACAGGCAGCTGCAGCCTTTATGGATCAGAGGGAGATTTGCCACTATGCGACTAGAAGTGCCATTCAAGTGGGATAAGCAAGCGGAAGTTTCATCTTACTCTATTATCAGTGTAAAATGCGTTGTTTCATAATGTAGGACATCGGAAATCAATCGCACCGGGTACTTCTCCGGGCATTACATGCCACACTTCCTAGCTTGGGTGGTAAACAATTTGATGTATATTGTAGTTCGACATTCTGGAATACCTAAAAGCTCCTATATAAGATGATAAAGTATTGGTCGCGAGTGCAACATTATTATTAGACGGTGTTAAACACGGTACAAATTTGTCGTGACGATTTAATAATCTTTTAGTGCGGTGGATTTGGCCTGTTACATCGTTTTCGACCTTTCGGTCAAGTATCACAGATCTAGCTACCACCACCGCGAATTCCAGTCTTAATAGAATGGCAGTCATAAAGCAGTGAGCTTACCTTTGGTTGACAAAGACCGACGAGTGTATGTGGGAATGTCCTACCACTTTAATTTTCGTAGTTCAGAGAATACAAACCTCAGTCGGGATTGAATAAACCAATAACAGATTGTCAAATGGCTACAGTACCCATAACCACAACTTCAGGAGACAACGGTTGTAAGAAAGCGGAACAAATGGGGATCGCATGTGAGGCCAAGCCATTTAGACATCTAAGGCCCTAATAGAGCAAATCCCTGAGGAATGCGTCATGCATTCGTCTTGATCAAATCATAGACGTGAGTGAATGCATAACTGGCTAAAACAATAGCTTGCGGTAGCCTTGCGATATGTCAAGTCAATGTTTTTATCCTTTCTATAAAGTTTAATCTGTCGACCGCGGATATATGGAAATCTTTGTGAGCTAGGTACTCTGAATCGAACCAACTGTTGATCCAGTGTGTATTGCAGGGTACCTGTACCACTGCTGCGAACTCCTTCCCAGTAGAATAGACTTGGATACTTGAAAACTTGGACAGCCAGTCCTCACTGGTTGTGCGGGCCACAGCATAATATCAATTTTTCGGAGATTTGCTGGTTTAGCCACTATGGTTCCTTGGAATCTCGAGGTTGGCTAGGCCAAAGTCTGCCCCAGGTCGCCAGCACCACAGGAAGTAGTCGCCTTTGTGGATCAGAGGGAGATTTGCCACCATGCGACTTTGATACCAGGACAGTGACGGATCCTGGTATTGGTTTACTTCTAGTTGGGCTTCCTGGTGGAAACGCCGAACTCCTTTTCAGCTTGGGAGATCCTGCTAGAGGATGAATCCCCTCGCTGTACATCGCAACCTGATACCATGGAACACCTCTCAGCCACGATGAGGCGGTAAACCGTTGGGAGGAATAGAATATTCCCAGGAGAATACTACGTAAAACAGATTTTACTACAACACTGCATTCGAACTACGCATAAAGCATACACAGAGTACAATTTGAATGCAGTAAGGTAATGCGCATGTAGTACTACTTTACAGTCAATAGTTTACAAGGGAATCTTAGGAATCGTAGGAAGGAATCTATCTTAGGAAGGAATCGTTGACCAAGAACAACACGGAAATTACAGACAGCACTTATGTCTTTTCTGCGAACAGTGAGCACAGTGAAATATCAACGATAGTATATTGTTCTCATCTTTCTGGCATGTCTACTGTCTAGATTTCTATCCATGTTGGCTTGAGCATCATTGTACCTGTTGACCACGTTTTTCTTGGATCGGTTTTTTAGCACTGTAGGGTGAACAGGAGCCGCAATTAGTCTTTGAGGTTCACGATCGCTCTTTTTTGTTACCAATGATTCACTAACGTTAGTTCTGAATTGATTTCAGCCCAACTTTTTCATATTATTACAACGTATATACTCTATAAGCACTGGACGGTGGGGTTTCGGTGATAACAGGAAAGAACAGTATGCCACCCACTGCCACTTAACCCTTTTTGCATATTAAGCCGTTTGATTTGATGTGTTAATATAAGGAATAGTTTATTTCTAACGTGAGCCATATCTTCTTTCCTGTTTTATTCCAATTACACAAGCCGTTGTGTGTTGTCTGAAATGGGTTTTCATTCACAAAAACTCGGCAGTTTTGCGTGAAAAGGCGCCATTCTGTTCCATGAGCGCTTCTACGGGGTGCAGTGGACCAGTATCATTAACACTGCCAATTCCGAGGCTATTCTCCTCGAACTATATATGAGTTCAGTAAGTATTCCCCATATACAACAATGTTTGAATAATTTCACACCGCATCTGTGGTAATAGTTCGAAACTAGCTGGCGGAGGGGGTCTGGCGAATAAAAGGCGAATCCCACGACCGACTTTCTATTAACTTCAGCATTGATCAAGTAATTCTTCGTATTCTTGTTGAGCAAACGCGAAGTGTTATTTTATTCTTTATTCAGCAACAAGCTGACGTTTCGGCCGATTTCACATCCCTCAGAGCCTGAAAAGGTCAAGTTGACAGCAATCTAGTTGGCCAAACACCTCCATAACCAAACAGAGAAAATGATAAACCAAGATTTCAACCACATTGAACACAGAATAGCTTCTTTGCACATTCACTGCTCTTTACGAGTCTTCCACTGAGTTTGTCGCGTGGAGATCAACCGCGCAAAATTCACATGGAAGCGTAATGTGTCCAACCCCTTAGATAACAGGCTTATATACTGCCCAGTATCACGCGTGAGAATGAGGCATTCTTCTCTGCAGTTCATTTTCGGATTTCTGGAATTAATCCAGGACGCCTGAGAGTTTTGCGCACTTGCATTCTCGATTCTTGTGAGACGATTGTGACCCGTACTTCAAAAGCCTCCTCGTTATGTCTATGGGTGCTATGCGTGCCTAGTGGGTATTTGGCTAACGTTTGCCAGCTAGGTGTTCTTTTATGCCGACACAGAGGGGTCTACCCGTTTCGCCAATGTATTCGTCTCCGCACGTCTTACAGGAGATCAGATAAACTGTACCCGAGCTCATTCAATCACCGTCTCTACTATTAGTGCAAATTGTGCAATTTTGTGTTGAACATAGACAGTCATATAGGCGGTTACGAACTATCTGGCGCCTAAGATTACTCGGTGGCATTTCAACTACGTTTACCGAATTCTCCATACCCACCCTTCTTGAACAGCGTTTTATAGCTGCACTTACATCATTTGTGTTGAAAGGTAGGATAAACGGCACTTTTTTATGGCTAGAGTTGTCGTTTGGGGGCCTAGGATTTCCCCTACACCTATCCCGAGCTACAGTTTCGTAGTCCTTAGAATGCGAAGAGACGGAGACGTCTCCTATTAGGAGACGAATACATTGGCGAAACGGCTCATTACCTCTCCTCTCACCCCTCTCACACGAAAATAAGAAACATGTTTCGAAAAGCAACCAACGTATGAACGGGAAGGGAGCAGAGAGAGGTGTTTCGGAACTTGGCACGGCAAAGCCGTTTCTAATGGCTATGAAACTGTAGCTCGGATTAGGTGTAGGGGAAATCCTAACTCCTCAAACGACAAACGACAACTCTAGCAATAAAAGATTCCGTTTATCCTACCCTTTATCTCAAATGATGTAAGTGCAGCTATAAAACGCTGCTTAAGAAAGGCGGGTCTAGCGAATTCGGTAAACGTAGTTTAAATGCCACTGAGTACTCTTAGGCGCCAGCTAGTTCGTAACCGCCTGTATGACCCGCCTATGTGCAACGCAAAATTGCATAATTTGCGCTAATGGTAGAGACGGTGACTGCATAAGTTTGAGTACAGTCTATCTGATCTCTTGTAAAGTGTGCGGGACGAATACGTTGGCGAGACGGGTAAACCACTCTGCGTTCATATAAAAGAACAGCTAGTCGGTAAACGTAAACCAAATACTCTACTAGGCACGCACAGGACGCAAATACATAATGTAGAAGATTTTGAAGTAGGGGTTACGATCCTCGTGCAGGAATCGAGAACATAAGCGCGCAAAACTCTCGATGCCTTCTGGATTAATTCCAAGAATCCGAAAATGAACCGCTGGGAAGAATGCCTCATTATTACGCGTGGTATTGGACAGTTTATAAGCCAGTTATTCTAATGGGAGGGGCACATTACGCTTCCATGTGAATTCTGTGCGGTTGGTCTCCACGCGACAAACTCAGTCGAAGATTCGTGAAAAGCGGTGAGTGTGCTAAGAAGCTATTCTGTGTTCGATGTGATTAAAATCTTGGTTTAGTGTTTTCTCTGTTTGGTTATGGAGGTGTTTCGCCGAATAGATTGCTGTTAACTTGACCTTCCCAGGCTCTGAAGAAGGCGAAATCCGCCGAAACGTCAGCTTGTGCCTGAATAAGGAATAAAACAATAGATCGCGTTCGCTCAACAAGAATATAAAGAATTGAAAGGCGAATGCTCTTCGGTACATACAAAGGTTTGTCAAGAAGTAAGTATTTTCTAGGATAATGTATAGATTGTTCAGCAGAATGGACATGTCTACCAGGTACCACTTTTCATCAGTACTATCGACTGCTTTCGTAGTTGGGCATTTACGAGGACGAAAATGGAGGGAATTTATATTTGAAGGTTAATTGGGGACGTGCTCAGTCGCCAATCTTGTGCCTTTATATCTATCTTAAAGTTTTGATTTTGTGTCTCTTTTATGTTTAAAATGAATTCAACTGGGGTTTTGAAGTGCTCGAAGGTTATAAATTGTTACGCTTTTGTGAAAGGCGTGTGTAGCGCAGTGGTGGGAGGCGCCCTGCAATACACATGGGATAGATCTCCGCGTCCAAGGCTCAATAAGCCTTCTATTTCTTCGGGCTGTACAAATTAGTACCACTCTTGTCTGGGAGGATAGCAACACTCGCTCGGTACATCGGTAGGCCACTGCGAGTCATTGTGAAGGCCAGACATGCATTTCACCAACTCCAACGACGCTTAATGAGGTCGAATGTATGGCGCATCCATCAGGGATTGATCAACGCCGAGTGCTCTGTTCTTTTGTCCTCATTTATTTATTTACAGTCTTTGCCATGCATTGCTCAAAAAATATTTCGGCTTCTCTGTTATTTTTTTTCAAGGTCGTCTTAGAGGTGCAAATTTCGATTGGGGAAAGGGTGTCACAATATTGACAGGTGTTGTAAACATATATTTGGGCACTTGGTTTCTCACATGGCTCGTCTTCAATAATAGTTATGGGCCCCAACACATTTTCCATTCGTTTTTTCTCATGTGACCGTCAGTCATGGTGATACTGTGTCTCGTGCACAGCGACGTCCGCGAGGTATTAGGTTGTTCCGAAATAAATGCGCGTTTTTAGCTATCTTATTTAAAATGTCTTAATTTGCTTCGAACAAGGCTTTGTTAATCAGAGTAATAACCATTTGAATACACACATTTGTGCGAGCGAGTAAAATTTAGAGTTCTGGAAGCGATGAATTTGTTGAAGGCATTTTTTGCGTCATCATAGTTGGTGGAGCATTTTTCGCTTAGGAAGTTGTCAAGGTGCTTGCCAGGTGCTTGAAGAAGGAATAGTCGGTAGTCGAGTGTTATGATGAATTTGGTGGATGAGGCGAAGCTACGTAGCCTAGCTCGTTCAACTTTTGCAGCGCTAGTTCCACAACGTTAGACCGGGCGTTGTCGTGTAGGATTGGACCTTTTCTATTGGGTAGTGCCGATTGTTGTCGTTGGAGTTTATGACGCATTTCATCGATTTGTGAGCAACACTTCCCTACCGTAATCGTTTCGTCTGGATTCAAAAGCTGCGATGAATCAACCCTGTTGCAGACCACCAAACAGGCTGTAGGGCCTGATCGCAATCCTGATGATGATTGAGCTGAACGTCGTCGGTTGTACAGAATCCACTTCTCGTCGTGCATCACAATTCGTTCAAAAAGGTCGTTTTGGTTAAGCAAAATAAAAGCGGACGACACTTGAGAACAGCGACTTTTTTGATTATCGTTTAATTCGTTTGGCACCCAATAGTCTAGTTTTTTTGTCTTTCCCATGCGATTCAAGTGCGAATTCTTCCTGTGCCTATGACAAACTGTTCTGCGAGTCGTCAAACAGTTGTTCGCGTGTTTGCTTCCTCCAGTGTCTTTAATTCATCGTTACTAAGTTCATTGGAACGTCCACGGCCTTCCTTAACTTCTACGTCGAAATCACCAGATCGGATTTTCCGGAACCATGTTCGCACTGTTGATTCACTAACAATACCTTCACCCTAAACTTCATTAGTGTTTCGAGCCGTCTGTGCTGCACTACAACCGAGTTTGAACCCTTAAAAGAAAACTTAACGAAAATTCGTTCTTGGCATCCAAAATTGCAAAGCTTCAAGTTGATAAAAAAAATTTAACTTTTGAGAAAGTATAAAAAATATATAAAGACATGGTTAGAAAGAGCACAAAATCGGCTTTCTAGTGGTATATAATATTGCAAGGTGCAAAGGACACTTTATTAATAAAAAATATATTAAAACAAATATATTCTAAAATTCTCATTTGTTTGAGCAACCTAGCGCATTCTCTCATCCTGAAAGTGTTTCCATCTGCGGATGTAGATGGTCGACGTTTGCCACGAACACATTGTCCAGTATGTGTTAATGAAGTGTAGATGAGCTGAGGATGAAGGTAGTGGCAAGATGTTTTCGGTTAAGTGACCGTTTTCGGTCGCGGTTTTTCTAAGCTACCATTCCACAAAAGGAGAAGATAGAGTGGGATTTATTGAGATTTAGATGTATAACAGTTGGTGCTTGGTGGATAGTAATATGACCGGTTTCCTTAAACCGAAAACTTGTCTGAATCAATTCTGTTTTTCTTCTTCAGTCAACGCCTTTGATGATTTTACCTGTCATTTTAACTAGTTATAGGAGCGTTTTATTTTGAGGTGCTGTAAAATCCACCACTGGTAATTCTGTTTCAATTTAATCCCAGGCTATTATTGCCGCAGTAGGTTAGATTACCGAAGGTACACCAATGACCCAGTCTTATGAAACTTGTTAAAGTTTGAGACTGATGGCACGGAATAATTTTGTCGGTTCTCGATTGCTATCCGTAGCATCTAAAAAGTACTAGGTAAGATTCTAATGGAACGGATATTGATGATTGATGGTACAAGTCGAATTTTGGGTCGTTTTCACCGCTGAACTCGTTACCTACATAATCCGAGAATTCGTAGCTCAGTAAGTAGCGAAATAGTGGCAATCTAAATGAATTCGCTGAGAGCACAAGAACAGCTGCTGTTTGAAGGAAGACCAGCATAATGTTGGTTCACTTTCGATGACCTATAATAGAGCAGAGCGCCAAACAGTGGACAAAATCTCTTATCCACCTGGATGCAGCTGAAAAAAAAGCTTCTGGGAAAGTGGGGATCGATTTCCCGCTCGGTGTCGATAAAATGGCGCTGGACGTTTTGAATCGGATAACATATGATGCATCTGTTGGCCCTCCGAAGTCGTTCATTTAATCACGTTCAGTTCTGTTTCCTTAACGTTACTCATGAACGACTCGATTCATTACTGGAAGGCGTTAGCAGTGGTGCAGATGACCTGTTGAGTGTAATGCAATTGCAGGTAGAGCGACAAGAGAGCTGATTCGTCTGCATCTCTCGAACACAGTCGATGGATTTTGTGATGGAGCTAAGCAATTCTGTGAGGATCTCAACGACTATCTCATGCAGAACTATCTCTGGATGCAACAGAATATTGCCAGCTATCCGAACAATCGTTATTGGATCCAGGTGAGAGCTGACTGTAAAATGGTAATATGTTATTTAAAACCAGGAATTCAAGAGGGTTTTCGATTCGTCTTCATCACTTTCATCGTCCACTGTGCTCTTCGAACGTTTCGCATGTTTTAACTTATTATTTACTGCCTACTCTTTTTAACGGCAGGGTATACATTGTGAAATATAACTTCAATGATGCTGAGATATTTGCAAAACTCCGGACCGCAGGTGTGTGCGGTGGGGAACGAACACGCTATTGTCCTTTCCGGGGAGTAGCGCGTTCACCACCACACCACGCGGGTCCTTCGTTTCGCCTGTCTCTCAGCTAGTTCTATCGATATTTTGCCATCAGCAATCACCCGTCAGCAGGATTGATCTGGGGGTCCAAATCGGCAACGAACCCAGTCAAGCTGAGGCCGCGATAATCGCAATTTTATACCTTGCGGTTAAAAAGAGTAGGGTTAAAAAAGAGTTAAAGAAGAGTGAATAATAGGTTAAAATTGTTATTATAACTGCGACCCCAGCTTAACTGGGTTCGTTGCCGATTTGGGCTCTCCAGATCAATCCCGTTGACGGGTGATTGCTGATGGCGCTGATCGATAAAACTAGCTGAGAGACAGGCGAAGCGAAAGACCTACGTGGTGTGATGGTGAACGCGCTACTCTCCGGAAAGGGCAATAGCGCGTTCGTTCCCCATCGCATACATCTGCGGTCCGAAGTTTTGCAAATATCTCAGCATCATTGAAGTTATGTTTCGTATGTTGTTTCGACTGCTGCTACTTGAGGATTTCCTTTTCGTTGTGAATGCCGTAGAATGCTGGTCGAGTCGGT
Source organism: Angiostrongylus costaricensis (assembly GCA_900624975.1). Classification (NCBI taxonomy): domain Eukaryota; kingdom Metazoa; phylum Nematoda; class Chromadorea; order Rhabditida; family Metastrongylidae; genus Angiostrongylus; species Angiostrongylus costaricensis. Next base: position 41,063 of record UYYA01004755.1, on the reverse strand, counting down.
CTTCCTTGAAATTTGGAGGGTAGTCGAGCATAGTCGTTCCCACGTGCGTTGGAGGAGAGCGTTTTGGAGGAGGAACTAGAGCCTTTGCTTCCTGATCGACGACATCACTAACCACTGCGCTACCCCTTCCTGGCAATTTTTATTTTGGTCAGTTAACGCCTACGTTTGTATGAAGAAGGGCGTTAATTGAACGAAAAAAATTAGCTCATTCTAAGAAATTATTTTAGGTGCGAACATAGAGTAAAAAAATTTGCTCTAAATTTGCACCAAAGGTTAGAATAACAAGAGTCGCGAACAAGAGACATATTTTTTGCTATATTTTTTGTTGAGAAACAGGGGTCTTGTAAAAATATTTCACAAAAGTGAATTAGTTATTGAAGCAATGGTGTATACATTGACGAAGAACCTGCTATCCTAGCGAAATTGTTAAGGTTTGCTCTGGAAATCCGTAAAGTAAGAGATCGACCGGAATTGGTACTTCATTTATACTGAGTGACTCAGTTTCGTTTTCCCTGTTGCTTTGTAGCTTCCTATTTTAGAAACCCTCATTCATTCTTTTTTCTCACTTATATTATTTTACTTGTTTAATTGATTCAAAGCATTTTGAATTCTCTGGCACTAATCCCATGGGCGCGTGTGGCGCAGTCGTCGGAGGCGCCCCGCAACACACGTGGAATCGGTCTCCGTGACCATGGCCTACCAAGCCTTCCATCCTTTCGGGGTCGGTAAATTGGTGCCAGACTTGTCTAGGAGGATAGCAGCACCCCCTCGATGCATCGGTAGACCACTGAAAGTCATTGTAAGGGCCAGACATGCATTCATTCACCTCCAAACGATGCTTAATGAAGTTGAATGTACGGTGAATCCTTCAGTGTTGATCAACGCCAGGAGCTTTATCCTTGTTCCTAAAACTGCAATCAAATTCGACAAAATTACTTTCATTGCGTTCTTTTTCAGGTGAATATGACGCTGAACCAACTACTAGGAATGATCGATGGGTACGAAGGCACGCTAGGGCGCTCATGGGCTGTTGAGGAACTCGTCACACATCCTCTCTAGTATGTGTTGGTCATCACTAACACATTCTTTAAAATCCTTACTTTGGTGGTTAGGTGGATGAATATTATACATCAAATGGAATCATTTTAGCTTGATTCAATTAGCTGGTGATATTGAAGATTTGGCAGCCAAGTTCGGTAGACCGGAAACTCCGCCTAGTCTTCTCACTGGCACTGGCCACTGTTCTGCACTCGTTAAGGTTACGTTTCCTGTTCCATACTAACACATTCAGAGGGGTGGATATTGCATAGTGGTTAGACGTTTTCTGCTATACACACATGGTCATTAGTTCTACCACGCTTTTAGTGTAAACCACGTCTTCTTTCCCTCTGGGTTAGGTTTGTGCCAGAGGAATGCTCAGTGTTGATAAAAGCATTGAGTTGATAGGTTGTTATGCCCTGCATTTTTGCCATTTGATCACTTCTATAATGTTTGATAAAGTCGAATACGTGGCGCATCTCTCAGGGATTCATTCACGCTGTACGCTTTATTCTTTACACTTTATTAAAGCGTTCATTATTTAATTTAAAGTGAATTTGTTAGTTGAGATAAGGAAGCACACAATCTCTAATCAACAAGCCACAAACTGCCTTATTTTGCCGAGATGGAGTTCTGAGTTTTTGAAGACCAAAAATCGTCCTTTCAATTTATTTTCGTCAAGGCTCGTGTTCCGACAGTGAAATGATTGAGCAGACGAGCTTTCGTCCAGCAAACGGTGATATCTCTGAGTGTGTTATCGATGTTTGCGGCAGCGTCGCTTGCGTCAAAACCTTTGTAATCTGACATTGTCGTATTTTTGGTAAGCGAAGCTCATCTCCAAATGTCCATTCAATCCCTAAGTTCTCAAATACTGTAGCTGCTGAAAAATGATCGACAATTATCGAAAAACTAGTGTGATCGAGAATGAGGGCTTCATTTATAGGGAAATATTTCCATCTTCTGTCTTTTGTTCAATATATACCTTGTGTCTTTCCCATCTTATCACTAACGGTTTCCCATCTCTTCATGACTTGGTGGAGTTCCAAGGTCTCGAATTATGATGCACGAAAAGTGGTCCACTCCCTTAGCAAGGCTATTTAAACAAAGGAGAGATTCATCATATCCATTCTGAAACCAGCTATGAGTAGCCGGATACCAGAACTCCACTGTTAGGCCATTGTCCTAAAAAAAACCCGCCGTCGCAATTCGTCTTATCCAGGTGGTCTCTGAGTGCCTACAGTAGCGACTTTGGAGCATTTTGGTTGTTCGTGACTCCAAAGAAAAAATATCACAAACCTGGAAGACCATTTAAATGAGTGCTAAGCTGATTTTTCAACAACTACTAATATTCAGCAACTCTTCGGTTGCTGGAGCATTTTAGAGTCGGGAACGTGATGAACTTCCTTATAAGAGGGAAACTATTTTGGCCAAATAATGGTGATTCTTATAAGAGACTTTGCTCATTTCCTGTTGTAAATCTGAATTTTCGGTAGCGTCATTCCATTTCTAATGTTGTTTTGTAAAACTCTGGACCGCAGGTAGCTGAGAGACAGGCGAAACAAAAGACCCGCATGGTGTGGTGGTGAACGCGCTAGTCCCCAGAAAGGACAATAGAGCGTTCGTTCCCCACCATAGGCACCTGCGGTCCAGAGTTTTGCGAATATCTCAGCAACGTTGTGGTTGTATTTCGCTTAGTACCATGCCGCAAAATTATAGTAGGCAGAAAATAAAAAGGTATAACATTGTTGTTTTGTAATTGAAAAAGAAATTTGAGTTTTGAAATCGCTAAAGCAATTCGGAGGCCGCAAATACCGACTACACGTCCATTGAACGAAACCCTGCTTCTTCAATTCCTTCTCCGTTCGAAGGACGTGTCTCGACGAAAACGAAAAGAGACAGACAGGAATTCTCGGTTCACTCGTTCCTCGTTGGCAAAGATCTCTAGACTCTAAAGGGTTTCATTTCAATTCATAGAATTCACCATGAACGGAGGCAGTATTATATTAGTATATATAGTATTAGTACGAAGTTGAAAACGGTTATTATTTTAACATTCTGTGGGTGGAAATCAATTCACATCGGAATTTAGGTGTGAAATGAAGAGGCATCCACCATTTCCTCACTTTTATTACATATTAATACGACTTGACTTCTTAGTTTCGGATAGTTCCCTCTGTATTGAGTATCTCGCAGTGGTCGGAGGCCCCTACAACACACACGTGGAATCGATGCCCGTGCCTATGGGTCCACCAAGCCTTCCATCCCTCCGAGGTCAGCAAATTGCTACAGACTTGTCTGATAGGATAGAAACACTGGCTCGACACATCGGAGACCACCTTGAGTTATTGTGAAGGCCAGATATGCTTTCAATCACCACCAAACGATGCTCAATGAAGTCTTATGCATGGCGCATCCCTCAAGGATTGATCAACGCCGAGAGCTTTATCTTCTCTTTTATTGAGTATTTTATACTTCCGACTTAATGAATTCAATAATACCATGTCTTTGGATTGATTGAATTCGTTCAATTTACTTATTGTATCTGCCTTAACTGTCTTCATCTGCAATTCTCTCAAAGTAAGCCGAACAGAACCTCACGAGTGGTATATAACAGAACCATGCGATTTTGCGATAGTGGTTGAGATATGAGTGCTTAAAGTGATTTTGTTCGTATTTTTGTTGAGCAAACGCGAGGTGTTATTATTCTTTGTTCACGATTAAGCTGACGTTTCGGCGGATTTCGCCTTCCTCAGAGCCGCTTTCTATGAGGTTTCCACTAAGTATGTCACGTAGAGACCAACCGCACAGAAATCACGTGGAAGTATAATGTATTACAGTATAATGTATTACACATTACAGTATAATATTACAGTATAATGTATTACACATTACAGTATAATATTACAGTATAATGTATTACACATTACAGTATAATATTACAGTATAATGTATTACACATTACAGTATAATATTACAGTATAATGTATTACACATTATACTTCCACGTGATTTCTGTGCGGTTGGTCTCTACGTGACATACTTAGTGGAAACCTCATAGAAAGCGGCTCTGAGGAAGGCGAAATCCGCCGAAACGTCAGCTTAATCGTGAACAAAGAATAATAACACCTCGCGTTTGCTCAACAAAAATACGAACAAAATCACTTGAACAATGCCGAGGTTAATAGAAAGTCGGTCGTGGCAGTGCTTAAAGTGTTAAGAAAATGAATAAGAGAGTGAAAATGTTGTAGTGCGGTAAACTACATAGATAAGCCTGGTGGCTAACCATCAGTACATTTCAGTTGCTTCCCGACTTCTCGGACATCTATTTTTCGCACGTCACATGGGCGTCGTACTCGTCCATGCTTCGAATGCAAAAGCGTTACACGTTTGCAACCAGTGATCCGGGACACAGTTACTCTTTTAGTGGTTATCCTGGTCAGTGGTGGTTTGATATCTAACTAGCAGTTGGTATCGGGTCGCAAAAGTTGATTGTTTATTTAATCAAGTTGTTGTTGAAGTGCTAAGTCAGCGTTTGACCAAAAGGTTTCAAAACCTATTGGGTGATGAACTGTGTGTCTATAGAGTAGAAGACTTTTTTTTACATGTGTAGGAAGTTATTAACCGTTCTAAGATCTTCAAACAAAACCATGTTAATCCACTTTCTGAACGCATTCTTTCATGGTCGTACTGCGCAGTGATGACCCGAGGTGCACGCGCAATACACCTTTGTGCATGAAATTTCGTAGAAATCATAAGTTGTTTGTAGCTAGACAGCTTGTAGCCTTTCCTTGATAAACCTACACAAGATTGATAAATAACCTGGCTAACGATTCCACGTCTTCGTCTTTGTCAGTGCCAATGATTAGAGTCTGTGGCTCACAGTTGTTCAGCTCCTCGATATGGTAACTTCCTGTTCGTATCGAGTCAGAGCTTCCTCAGTGGAGCATATTTTGAATGAGGCATTTTCACGCGGCGATACTCTTTTATACAGGATTCTGGTTGTTGATAATAGTGGATGTCCATTGATAACAACTTGTTTTTGCTGGTCAATCCATCCTGCAGCAGCCGGTGTCATTATCGGCTAGCACAAAGCTTAGTTATAATATTTCGATACAAAGACAAAGACATATCGAGGAGACGGGCAACTGTGGACTACCGACTCAGATCATTGGCACTGAGACGACCAAGACGTAGTGTTGAAGTGCGCTGCTCCTCGGTAAGGACAACAGCGCGTGTTCGTTCCCCACTGCATACACCTGTGGTCCGGAGTTTTGCAAATATCTCAGCATTTCATACGAGTTAACTCTTTTATTTAGGCAAAATGAAGGACCCGGATGGTGTAGTGGTGAAGTGCGCTGCTCCCCGGTAAGGACAACAACGCGTGTTCGTTCCCCACTGCATACACCTGTGGTCCGGAGTTTTGCAAATATCTCAGCATTTCATACGAGTTATTGTTTTAGTATTATTGTGCGGTTACGGTATCCAGTCCTGTGTTCTGTTGCGAGTGCTGTCGAAATTGGGAGAATGTTGCTTCAGTTCGTTGTTGTTTCAGGCTCAATCTCGTCCATCGACGACTTTGTCTTGACATCATCTCGTCTAGCGATACTAGAGACCACGATAAGCAATTACAATGAAAGATTATATAAATATATAACGCCAACAAGTGTACTGTGTTGGGTCAGAGCACAGGTTGGAAATACTGGTTTCATTTCTAGTCTCGATTGTACACAACACTATAATAATCGCAAACATAGTCATACATAGTCATTCCTAGGTGGCTCATCGAACATCGTCTTCGGGGCTTCAGTGGGCGAAAGTGTTCTCTCGGTTCAATTCAGGCACTTATAACAATCAATGGAACGTTCTTGACTACAAAATGTTAAAGATAAATCGGCGAGATCATCCATCGCATGGACTGCTTCACGTGCTTGAACAACTTCCGTGTGGATTTTCCGGCCTTTTTTTAAAACATTCTTTCCGCATTGTTTTCTACTTTCTCTGAGACCAACAGCAAAATATCTTTCAGGAACCACACAGCACATGCTGATATGACCCACGCGCTTTTCCGAAACACCTACTGGCCCAGTTACAATAGTCCGTGAGTGAATTTCCTCTTTCTTTACGAAAGTTCTCATCTTCAAAGGAGTGTCTCACTCTACAATCGTTTTCTTTTTCAGATATTTCCCGAAAATATTTGAGTGGTCGGATACTGAGAAAATGGTGAAGAAGTTCGGTGATTGGTACACGTAGGTTTATGAGGTCCTAACATTTATCAAAGGAGCGTATAGCGTAGTACTTAAAGATGAATTGCAATATACACGCGGTCTTTATTTCGACCCCAGCCCTCGGCTAACCTCTCCTTCTGGCGTGCGAAATGTGATAGAATATCTGTTTGTGAGGTTAAAAATGATAACTTCATACATTAGGAAGTTACCGCAGTTTATATGAGTGGAATATGCATTCAACATTCTCTACAATGCTTGATGAAATTTTGTGAATTGGCGATTTTCTTAGAGATTGGTGAAAGCCGAACGTTTTGTCCTCCATCGCTTCAATGTCTGTAAGTAACCAAGCCCCGTTCTGATTATTTTAGAAATTAACAACTTTAGTTTACATCTAGTAAAACATGGCTCATTTTATTCTGCTTTGACTGACCGTCAAAGGTTTTACTGATTTCAGCTACGACAAAACCCCACGGGCTTTGATATTCCAGAGAGATCATGGTTCGGTTGTGGATATGGATAGCATGATCCGGTTAATGAGGTGCCTCTGGTATCATTAACGTTATAGATAAACTTATGGTCCAAATGTTGAAGTAGCCAAAAATAACTTCGCTGGGAACAAAATGAATATGCGTATGGTACGAATTTGATGCAAATCTAACACTTGGAACATTCAAGAAGTTTCTTGACTGATTAATTGATTCTTTTCTACATTTTAAGCTGTTAGGCTCCGCTAACCTTCCATACTCAGATCGAACAACTATACAAAGGATCCATTGTCAAAGTGTGAGTGTGATCCACCGTATTCGGCCGAGAATGCTATCTCCTGCCGGAGCGATCTAAACCCGTCAAACGGCACTTATCCATTCCCGGCACTTGGTCATCGAGATCATGGAGCCACAGACATGAAGGTGATCGCTCATGTTTCTGTTTTTTTCTGGTTGAAATCGTACTCTTAATCAGAATTAGCTTAGGAAATCCTGAAAATAATTATTTAAATTGGTCTAGAAGGTGTTCGAAAAAGTGGGGAAAGTTGGCAAAACTGCAAAATTTGACACTGCATGACTTTCCCAGTTCTTTGAGGTTGTGGATAGAAAGCTTTGCTAAGAATTTTCGAATGACGATATATGTTTATTTCGGCCGTGGACAGTTGGAGCTAATCATTGGGAAGATTTTTTAATTGGCTTTTTTGTATCAGAGTTCCTTTAAAATTGACCACAATTAACCATGGAGCTTAACTGGTTTGAAGGACCGACTTCCACTTAACTTCGCTATCAATGATTTAATAATATCTTGCAAAATGTACTTGTTTTGTTCCTTTTTCAAGTTAGATTTACACTGCAAATACTGGTTTCCTAACAAATAAAGCTTTTTGTCGTAAGGTATCTACTAAGCCTACATAGGACTCTATCGCGGATCATACAATGAATCCAAATCTGTTCGATAGTGCCATTCAGCCCGCTTTCTCGTCTTTTACCAATCGGCCGATTAATTTCAACAATCTCTGCCTTTCTTTTTTTACAATTTTTCTAAATTCTATTCTAATCCTAGTTCTATTAATTCTAAATACCGATCTCAAGGCGGCGAAAACCTCTGATGCACAACGGTCAACAAGGAGCACGTTGTAGCACGGCTATCTCGAAATCAGAGGAGTAACCTCGGTCAACCAAATATCAACACGCTAATGAAGATGGAATACGGAAAACCTTCAGCTGAGATCGAATTCACGGACACGAAATCCTTCTCTGTTCTGTCTGTTCGTGACGCTTCGAAAACACAAATCGACTGAAAAGTGGAAGGGGATGTACTACGAATGAGGACGTGCCATCTAAATATCTTAATACTCGAACCATGTCACACTTTAGGTTTCCGGTGATAACCGAGCGAGTTAACGAAAACCACAGGTATTTAGATGGTCCGTTTTGGTATTTTATGATCTCCAGAACATTTACTATTCAGTAACTCCCTCGACCGACTTTCTATTAACCTCAGCATTGATCCGGTTATTCTTCGTGTTCTTGTTAATCAAACGCGAGGTGTTATTTTTATTCTTTATTCACGAATAAACTGAGGTTTCGACGGATTTCGCCTTCCTCAAAGCCTGGAAAAGTTAAGTTGACAGCAATCAATTCGGCCAAACACCTTCATTACCAAACAAAGAAAACGCTAAACCAAGATTTCAATCACATTGAACACAGAATAGCTTCTTTGCACACTCACCGCTTTTTACGAGGCTTCCACTGAGTATGTCGCATGAAAACCAGCCGCACAGAATTCACATGGAAGCGCAATGTGTCCAACCCCTTAAATAACAGGCTTATATACTGCCCAATATCACGCGTAATAATTAGGCATCCTTCTCTGCGGTTCATTTTCCGATTTCTGGAATTAATCCAGAACACCTGAGAGTTTTGCGCACTTATGTTCTCGATTCTTGTGCGACGATCGTGACACGTACTTTAAAGTCCTCCCCGTTATGTCTCTTGGTCCTATGCGTTTCTAGTGGGGTATTTGGTTGTCATTTGCCGGCTAGGTGTTCTTTTATGCGGACACAGAGGGGTGTGCCCGTTTCGCTAACGTATTCGTCTCCGCACGCCTTACAGGAAATCAGATAAACTATACCCGAGCTCATGCAATCACCGTCTCTACCATTAGGGCAAATTGTGCAATTTTGTGTTGCACATAGACGGTCGTCTAGGCGGTTGCGAACTAGCTGGCCCCTAAGAGTATTCGGTGGAATTTCAACTACGTTTACCGAATTCTCCAAATCCACCCTTCTTGAACAGCCTTTTATAGTTGCATTTACTTCATTTGAAATGAAGGGTGGGATAAACGAGAACTTTCTACTGTTAGAGTTATCGTTCGGGGTCCTATGATTTTCCCTACACCTATCCCGAGCTACCGTTTCGTAGCCATTAGAAATAGCTATTTGTCGTGCCAAGTTCCGGGACTCCTCTCTCTGCTCTCTTCCCGTGCACACGTTGGTTGCTGTTCGAAACATGTTTCTTACAAGCGCCTTTTTCGTATGAGAAGGGTGAGAGGAGAGGTAATGAACCAAGATGTTTTTACTACTTGGCTTTCAGTACCACTTCGTAACGTAGCTATTTTCTGACAGGTTAATTTGGACGTTCAGGAATAAAAGCCATTTTTCTTTCGGTTTCTCTCGGGTGAGCTTGATATACTCTTGCTGTGCATTCAACAACTCGAAACATTTGTCCATTTCCTCTTGTGTTGAGCAAAGGGCAAAACAGTCATCTATATATTTACAGTAGAGTAGCGGCTCGAGATCAGTCACCGGTGCTTCCACCTTAGACATAAACGCAATGGCAAGACTTGATGCCAGTCGTTGTCTCATTGCCAACCCTCTTATTTGAGCGTAGTACTTTCCGGACCATCTAAAGGTTGAGAAGCTCAAGCATTTTTTTAGGAGTGCCATAAACTTCTCTATCTTGAAACCATACATGTTTATTTCTCTTTCGTGTTGTAGAATGAGTTCGAATATGGCTTGCATTGCGGAGTCATTCGACACGTTTGTATAAAGGGCGGTAACGTCGAAGGACTCCATCACGTACGCGCTGCTGGGCTGCGCAGCGTAGACGATCCAGAAATATCTGGGCATTCCTAAGATGGGCTGGAATGAGTTTCAACAGCTGGGTAAATATTAGGGCTAAAAACCGCGTTATCCTGTCCGTTGGCCCGTCTACGCAGCTAATGATAGGTCTAACCTTAAATAGTGATGGATCGGTAGACGCAAGATCATCGCTGGATACTAACTTATGAGTTTTTATAAGCAAGTACAAGACGGGGCATGTTGGTAAGTCAACTTTTAGTTGAGAGATAACTGATGGTTTTAAACCAGCAGCCATTGCCATTTTGATTTTTTTTTACTTTTAAACCCCTTCTCAGATGATGGGCGATAAAGCGAAGCATCTTCAAGATGGTTTTTCGTTTTCCCAACATCTAACTGATGGGGAGTTACGGCAAACTCTCTACCCTAATCACTAACGGATAGTCTTATGTTTTTCAGCATTATCAGCTTTCGTACCTCTCGCATTCCACATTTTTGCACTCCAGTGAGGTTGGAGCTGTATCTTCTTTGAAAGTTTCAGGTGCGTAGTATTCGCAATTCGATGTCCAGTACCCGGTGGCTGTCCTCTGGTAGTCCGCATACGTCGTGTAGTCGCCTTCGTTTGATGAAGTTCGGAACGACTCGATGTTTTAGACAGCGGCGGAGAAAGTGTATTGACTGTCGAGCTAAGACGATCTTTTGTCTCAGTGACAGCGCTTCTTTTACAAGTCGCTAGTATTTCGCTGGTACATCTTGCAGTATCTCCCACAACCGACTTTCTATTAACCTCGGCACTGATCAAGTAATTCCTCGTATTTCCATAATTACTCAGAGCCTGAGGAAGGCAAAATCCACTGAAACGTCAGTTTATTCGTGAATAAAGAATAAAAGTAACACCTCGCGTTTGATTAACAAGAACACGAAGAATAACCGGATCAATGCTGAGGTTAATAGAAAGTCGGTCGAGGGAGTTACTGAATAGTAAATGTTCTGGAGATCATAAAATACCAAAACGGACCATCTAAATACCTGTGGTTTTCGTTAACTCGCTCGGTTATCACCGGAAACCTAAAGTGTGACATGGTTCGAGTATTAAGATATTTAGATGGCACGTCCTCATTCGTAGTACATCCCCTTCCACTTTTCAGTCGATTTGTGTTTTCGAAGCGTCACGAACAGACAGAACAGAGAAGGTATATCGTACCTGAACTCATGCAATCACCGTTCCTGCCGTAAGGGCAAATTACGCAATTTGCTGTTTCACAACAGACGGTAATACAGGCGGTTACGAACTAGCTGACCCCTAAGAGTACTCGGTGGCATTTCAACTATCGCTACCGATTCCTCTAGACTTGCCCTTCTTAAGCATTGTTTTATAGCTACGCTTACTTTATCGCTTGTAAAAGGCAACATAAACGGGATTTTCTTTTGACCAAGTGTTTCGCGTGGGCGCGTTGTTCTCCTTGTAAACTTATCTCGTGGGGTTACTACTTCGTAGCCATTGGAGATGGCTATTTGCCGAGCCAAGTCGCGCGACTCTTCCTTTAGTTCCCTGGTTGTGCACACAGAGGTGGCTGTTCGAAACATGTTTCTCACAATCGCCCTGTTTGTGTGTGAGGGGTGGGAAGAAAGGAAATGAACAAGGATGTTCTTGTTACTTGGCTTTCGATACCACTTTGTCAGGTAACCGCTATTTGATAGGTTTATTTGAACGTTCAAAAACGGAGGCCAGTTTTCTCTCGGTTTCTCCCGGGTGAACTTTATGTACTCGGACTGCTCGTTCAATAATTCAAAGCATTTGTCCATCTCCTCCTGCGTAGAGAAGACGACAAAACAATCATCTACATATCTGCAGTATAGTAGTGGCTAGAGATCGAGGACAGAGGCTTCTATCTTAGACATAAACACAATGGCAAGGCTTGGTGCCAATCGCTGTCCCATTGCCAACCCCCTTATTTGCGCGAAATATTTCCCAGACCATGTGAAAATCGAGCAGTTTAGGCACTCCTTTAATAGAGCCATTAGCTGCTGGATGGGCAAGCCATGCATATTTATTCTTCCTTCATGTTCAACAAGAAATTCGAAGATGACTTGCATTGCGGAGTCATTCGACACGTTGGTGTACAGTGCGGTAACATCGAAGGACTCCATCACGTACGCGTTATATAGACGTTCTAGGAACATTTAGGTGTTTGTGAGGTGAGCTGTAATGTGGTTAAGCAACTGGGCTAGTTGCAGGCGTAGAAATCAGGTTATCCTATCTGTTGGCCCGTCTACACAACTGATGATTGGTCTAACCTTAAATAGTGATGTATCGGTAGACGCAAGATCATCGCTGGATACTAACTTATGAGTTTTTATAAGCAAGTACAAGACGGGACATGTTCGTAAGTCAACTTTTAGTTGAGAGATAGCCGATGGTTTTAAACCAGCAGCTCAAGAAGTGTGGATTTGGAGAATTCGGTAAACGTAGTTGAAATTCCACCGAGTACTCTTAGGGGCCAGCTAGTTCGTAACCGCCTGTATTACCGTCTGTGTGAAACAGCAAATTACGTAATTTGCCCTTACGGCAGGAACGGTGATTGCATGAGTTCAGGTACGATATACCTGATCTCTTGTAATAATTGCGGAGATGAATATATTGGCGAAACGGGCACACCTTTGATTATCCGTATAAAAGAACACCTAGACGGCAAACGAAAACTAAAACGAAGCACCCCACTAGGCACGCATGGGATACAAAAGCATAGCGGAGACGATTTTGAAGTAAAAGTCAATATCCTTGCACAGGAGACTAAAACACCAGCGCGAAAACTTCTTGGGGCTTTTTGGATAAATGCCAAAAACCCTACAATAAATAGCAGGGACGAGTGCCCGGAGGTCATACGCGACCTGATCCCGTATGTTCGCATCGATTTTTGATGTGGGATGGTACAGTCGTCAACCACATGCGACTATAATCAGCTGTTCTAAACTTCCTCATGGGAAGTCACGTAAAAAGCGACTCTGAAGAAGGCGGTACTGCCGAAACGTCAGCTAGTGTTGTATTGTATTGTGTTCTTCTATGGAAGTAAATGTTTGCTGTTTAAAAACCTCGCGATTGCTGAACAAGAAAACGACACATTCATTTTCTAATGTCGAAGTTAGGAGAAAGTCGATCCTGAGAACTATTACCGTTTAGTTTTTACAGATAATAGGCATGGAGGGAGAGGGCAGCACAATGATTGGTGATCTAGTTTATCAGGAAGTAAGCTGCTTCATCGACCACGTCGCCAATGTTCTGCTCTCTGTGGAAACGCCTTTACTCGGCTGTGTATGATTGCAACGAGAATCGACTCGATCGGCGTTCTACGGCATTCGAAAACAAGACGAAATCCTCAGGAAGCAGCCGAAACAACACGCGAAATGTTCGAAGACCTTCGTGGACAATGTGTACAAGGAAAACGAATCGAATGGAAGAATTGATGGGATCTGCAGAGAAGATGTGATGACGCGTCATGCAAGATAAAGAAAATAATAGGATGAACCACTAAATAATAAAGCCACATAGTCTTCATATTGGTTAGCATTTTCGCACGCAAGATAAAGGAATTTGTTATCATGAAATCGATTTAAAGTCACCATATTTTCAAAGAGTGCAATTCAAAGCAGTCGACGTGGGCGCACCTCCGTCTTTCCTCACATCTTTCAGTTTGTAGACGACGGGCTGATTTCTACTGGCTTACTATTATTTGTTGATGATAGACAACAAGTTTTAGGTAACGAACTCTCAGCTCATCGAATCGCTGTCTTTCACCGCAATCGCTGGCCCAACTCATAACCCGACGCCTGTGTTCGACTGGAGTGCCAGCACTCTAGAGCATTCAGTGCCGCACAACGGTCAGCCTGTTCGCTGGACGTGAGTACAGCAAGTTTTTTCATGTTTCACAGGTTTTATAGGACGGCTTAGTTTCGTTCCCCGTTACTAAAAATGGTTTTAACTAAGGTTTTTATGCAATTTTTTTGTAATTTATTTGCCTATGTTTCAGTTTTAAACCGATAACCCATCGATGGAGCACGTCACTCTTTGACATGAAAAATGAAGACGAAAGTATAGAAGAAGAAGACAATGAAATAACGACGCAGTCATTTACTAAAATGTGATGAGTTGAGGGATAACCTGATTGGCTTGCGAATCTTTGAATTTTGTAGGAATATTTGATCGGATGCTTCTGTTTTTCGTGGCAATTCTTATTCATTTCCACACGTGGTAGTAATTAATAAATGTTATAATCTGTAAAATTCTAAGAGTTTTCTCGAGCAACGTTCCCCACTGAAATGTCGTTTATTGTTAATTGAGGATGGGAGGAGGAAAACGTGTCATATTACCTACCATTCTATACTCTCCAAACCATTAGCACTTACTGGTTAGGATGCTTGGTGCTTGAGGAGCACACATTTTCTGTTTACGTCAGCACGCTTGACTCAGCCTGCAGCCCTTAAAGCAATCTTAGAAGAAATCAGCCTGTTAAACCTCTGCTTAGGATTCAGCAAAAGGCAATTCATGAGTCAGCAAGAACCATACCACATGATCTGTTGCGTACTGTAATCCGCAAATAGAACAGGGAATTTGGAGATATTTTGCAGAATTGAAACCTTTTTTAACACATAACACCTGTGTGGTTTTTAGCATCGCTGCCAGCCTTTGTTGACTCACTGGTTTTTTTTTTACAATAAACGATAATTTTTCGATAACTAGAGGAAGCGAGGGTTTCTGTATCCCTCTTTGGATATGAATAGTATGTATGCTACTAATTACTTCGTGTTACTATGGTCCAACATACAAACACATTTATTTATATGATCTTATAAACTGATCTTCTTAAGCCGATGCGAGGTTGGTATAGGTCTTCGTTGTCGTTGTCGTTGTTGTTGGTGTTGGTCGATGGCTGACGTTTCGGCGATTTCGCCTTCCTCAGAACCTGGACGTATTTTATATAATAGACACCATATTGAACATAAAGGCTGCTCACCGTGATGTTACGAGTGGGACTGGCCCTACTTTAAAAGCTTAATCTTCAGTAATACTTTAGCCTTTTTTCCACCGAATAATTAAAGTATTCTTATATAAAATACGTCCAGGCTCTGAGGAAAGCGAAATTGCCGAAACGTCAGCCATCGACCAACAACACCAACAACAAAGACAACGACAGCGAAGACCTATACCAACCTCGCATCAGCTCAAAAAGTTCAGTTTATAAGATAATATAGATAAATTTATGAACTATCTAAGCCGAGGTTTGTAGAAAGTCGGTCTTTTGAGTACAAACGCATTGCTATCAGCATTTGGAGATGATTTGCAGCCTATGCTGTATTTATTTCGCGAAGTTTTGTACCCGCACATTATATCCGATGACTATGACTAATTATAGTGATTACAACTGAAATATGTTTCAGTTGTGGTACAACCACAATGATGCTGAGATATTTGCAAAACTCCCGATCGTAGGTGTCAGTGGTGGGGGACAAGCACGCTATAGCCGTTTCCGGAGGCTAACGCGTTCACCACCATACCATGCGGGTCTTTCGTTTCGCCTGTCTCTCAGCTTGTTCTATGTTTCAACTGCTAATCAAATCGTGGGTCTATAAACTTGTTCGGAGGAAGTCTTTTGTATACTTATCTTTAATGCAGAGTAGGGAGCGTCTGCCCATCACAAGATCTGTGCTGGATGACCTATCAATTGATAAAAAGTGCAGGAAAAAGTTCCTGTACACCCAAAATAACCCAACAGAAAGAGAGTAACCCATATAGGCTTCATACCTGTCACTCGTGCTGTCAAGCACACTTGTGTAGAATATACACCGCTTAGTTTGTGTAGAATGTGCTAAACTTGAAGGCCTACCGGATATAAAAATATGTTAAGTAACCCTAATCGCTTTAAATACCATTGCTGTTTTTCGAAGGGATTATCTAATCGTCCACATGTTCGCGAAGGTGATCTTTCGGTGAAAGGCGATCAGTTCCCGTTAGTAGAGCACTGGAGCAGTTGAAAGGATTACAGCTCCAAAGGAGATACTCTACATTAACAGAGTAAAAATACGTTTTTTAAGTGTTGCTTTGATTTGAAGTCGGTTTAAAAACGGAATTCCCAAGAGAAAGGTTCAAAACATACAAATTTTGGAATTTACAGTCGTGGTAGCCCAGTGACTAACCACATCGGAGAACACTATCCTTTCTTCTTGGAGGAAATACTACTTTCTCAATTGCTTTCATGTTCGACATACGAACCTCAACACAAAACGTGGAAATATTAGTTTTGGGGTTCTAGAACATCAGAAGTCGATGGTGGCATAAGAAAACATGGAAAGCACGTGTCTTGTAGGTAAGGGTTTGTAGATGCTAATAGAATTTATTGCAGTTAATAAAGTTCACTATGAGATGAGATATGTAGATTTAAAGTTGAAAGCAACTACTGTTTTCCATCATATGACTCGTATAGAGGTCATGATGTCTCCACTGTGTCAATGGGTGTGGAACTTTCGTTTCACGTTGCCTTTGTATGCCGTTTGACGTTGTTCATTCTGAAGACGAAATTCTCATGCTATCTGACTACCTTTGAACACAACATCATAACAGTCGCTTTTGTTTTTGTACTTTTTTTGTTTTATTTCCAACTCTGTACAGACAATAAGTAGTGATCACGGTCACCGTTCAGTTCCGAAGTCACCAAGCAAACGCCGACGTCGGCGCAACACTTCCGGTTCTGAAATCGCATCTATCATTGACGATCTTCAAGATCACAGAGGGTTTATAAATGACGCAAAATTTAAACAAAAACACATCTGATCATTGTTTGCTTTGTCTGTCTTTGATTCGACTTTTAAAAATGATTTCTCTACTATTTATTTTCCTCAACCAGTAGCCGAAGCCACACGTTAAAGTTGGAAGATGTTCGTGGCCAATGGATGCGAGGAAACGAACCAAAGTTGGAAAATGCGAGGACCCGCACAGTAGACATGAAGACTGATCATGTAAAATAAATTTAAAAAGCTATCTATTTTTGCATGAATTGGATGGTACGTGGTATTTCAATAGTGTAGTGTTAAGACGAAATATAGTGACACCGTAAAGATTCAATACATCAATGAAGTCTAATAGGCTCAAAACCATAGAGGGTTTTCGTTGATCACTTAATAACTCGAGCGGAGTTCGCTTCCAGGATCTTCTTGATGAAGTCTCACTATGGTGTACGGTTATAGTACCATGGATAACAGGACGTTGGCAAATCCTGCCCACCAACTGTTTTAATCCAGTAGTGGAGCTTAGAATTTCCAGTTTTCTCCATAGCTTGTATGGTATAGAATAATTCTGAGGACGTGCTTTCGATTAGAACATTGATTGTGCTTACGCTAACGTTGGCGATTTTTCATCGTCTCTCAGATTCAGAAAGGTGACCATAGAGCGAGATAGTCCCTTTGCTTCTTACCATGTCTTTGCTGCTCCTTTAAGACAAACAAGTCACTCACTTCCTATCGCTCCAGCTTGGGACTAAGTTATTCATCACTCTGACTTTGAGTTATCATTCCAGATCTATATACAAATTTAAAAATATTCGTTCCGTAGACTGTGAATGAATCATCAGAAACGGACTCTTTTCTTGTGGACATAGTTTCTTCCGGACTGATCGAAAAGCAATCTTTCCAAAAGCGTTGTTGAAATCGTCCAACATTCGTTCCAAATGGCTAACGCTTAGTGTTTCTGTAATTCAACAGCGATTCCGGTTTTCCTAATTTTTTCGCACCATTTTCTAGAGGGTGGCTGTAAGCATTTTTGATGAATTTTAATCACCTCGTCGAACTTCTGCCTTTACGTCAATTAAAACTAGTGGAATTTTGATCTGGAGTAGTTTCATAGCTCAAAGTAATTTTGCACTGTACGCTTCGGTTGTCCACACTTCCGAAAACGGCGTCTGTTTTGATTCACAGAAAGCCTTTTTGAGTCGCGATACTAGAATTACAACAAAGAGCTGAATCCCCTTAGAAACTTGCTGACGTATCTTCTATCCACTTAATGTTCCGTTAATCTTTGTGGGAATAATTCTAATATGGATAGAGAGCTTCTAGACAACACAATGCAGTCAGATTAGCCAACAGCGGCCTTGAACTTGGGAATGCAAAGCCATTATAAAAGTAATACTTTGCTGTTAGTTTATAGATGAAGCTGCTATTCTGTGTGGGCGTTGGTCTTGCAAAGCGATTTCTGGACAGACGTTGGTGATGTTCTTACGAATCCCAGCAGTTTCTACTGCTACTTTTCTCTCTCTAAGATGTTCTCTTATCACTACAGTGTAGACCGTTGCAAGTTAGGACGCAAATTGATGATTGCTAACCAGGATTTCACATTATTTTTGAAGAAAAAGACGCCTCTTGGTGATTTTCAAGCTTGTGAATTTTTTAGCCCTATATTAAAGGTACTGGATACGTCGGTGGTATTCCTAGTCGATGTTATCGATAACGGTTTCCTCTTAAAACTTGACTGAGAATATGAAGAATTTCCTTCCTCTAATTTCGTTCCTCTCACCTGTTTCTGTGGAGATGCTCTAGCTCAATATGGAAAATTGAGACAACGGCAGAATTGCTGCCTTTACTACGGCTGACATTAATAAACATCGTCTAATGGGCTCCTTGGAATGGGCTACAGGGAGTGTAGCACAGTGATAGCGATGCCGATCATCACAAACACGGTGCTGATTCGATCCATTTCCAGGCTTACCATGCCTGTCATCCCTCCGGAGCTAGGAAATTGATACCGGACTTGTCCGAGTAAAGTCCAATCTCTGCAATCTAAGTGGTAATACTCTAGCTCGGCTATCTCAGGACTCCAGGAAGAATGGAGTGGAGCAGTTTTCAACAACATTCACGATGAAGGTGAAATCCTCATGCAGCTGTCAAATCGTTACAAAAAAAAAGTTCGAAGACCCTCGTAGGTGATGGATGCAAGGAAACGAATCGAATGTGAGGAAGTGCTGGGATGTGAACAGTAGGTATCAAAGAAAGGTGAAAGAAAAATGGGCAGCATTTTTTGGTCTCGGCCAGTCCGTTGACCTCAAACCTAATCGTCCTATCCTACCTCATCAGCTCCTCGGTGTAGAATTAAGTTGATAGCATGCTTGCGTTGTAAGCATAGGTAGCCGTGATTGTCTTTTCAGATTTTGGCAGCCTTGAACAGCCCTGAAATTTTATCAGGCTCTTACTGTCGTGTCCAGTGCTACCGTCTCAGAAACTCTTCTCTAATCAGGTGAACGATATCCATTATTTCTACCGTTTTCGAATAATAATATCCACGGAGAGTTTGCCGTATTCTTACGTACAAGTCGAATATATTCGCCGGATGTTTTCCGGCTTCAAAATCAGACGTGGAGCTTTGGTTGTGAGTATTAACTACCTTAATGTAACCATAACGATGCTCAGATGTTTGCAGAACGCCGGACCGCAGGTGTCTGCGGTGGGGAACGAACGCGCTGTTACCCTTTTCGGCGGATTACGCGTTCACCACCACACCATGCAGATCCTTCGCTTATAGTTTTTTCTTGGCACGTTATAGTTTTTTTTTTTACAAGATCCGTCTTTCACATCTACTGTGCAGATCCCAGCACTTCTCGCATTCGGTTCTTTTCCTCGCAACCGTCTTCCACGATGGTCTGCCAATTTTTAAGCGTGGCTACCTCCGCTGTTAGAAGATTTTCCTTTCATTATGAATGTCGTTGAATGCTGATCGAGCCGACTGTTTCTGGAGTCCTTAGATAATTGGTCTATAGCGTTACCACTTGGATTGGGATTGCAGAGAGTAAACTTTTCCAAACACGTCTGGAACCAATTTTCCGACCAGGGAGGAATGCGCCTCTTGATCATCAGCATCCCTATCACTACGCGACGCACTGCTTTGAATTTTTAATCAGTGATAAATAAGGAGAACAGACCTTGGAATAGCTGTTGGTATGCTCTGTGTTGATTCATCGCCCTATTCCAAGACGATAGGCTCCAATTAGGCGCCTGATGAGGACTTCTCAGCAGGTCCACCATAGCTGTAAAAAACGATTGTAAATAGAGACAAGGGTAGCTGTAGAAAAAGTATGATAGTTAAGTACTAAGAAGATACTTGTTTATGGAAAATGCTTAAGGAAATGCAGGTTCGCAGTTAGTGAAAGACAAATGATAAAGCTTTCGACGTTGATCAATCACTGGCCTATGAGCCATGAGTTTGACTTCATTCGTAGCATCGTTTAGGGCATTAAATGCACATCTAGCCCATATTTGTGGTTGGCGTACCGAGATATTTTGTGCTTTAAATCAGTGTTTTTATTGTCTTAGACAATTCAGGTATTCATTTGCCGACATCTAAAGGATGGAAAAGTGGGTGAGCTGGAAAGCGGGATAAAACTAACGACCATTATAGGGACGTCTTTTATAATTGTACTCTGCCAGCTGAACATTATGGAAACAAACAAAGGTTATTTAAAATTCATTAAGAAAAAAATCTCTTAGATCAAGGGAAAAAGATCGAACTATGAGGCATTAAAATAACAATATTGCGAACAAAATGTCATGATTATTTCTCTAGAAGTTGGCTAAAAATGGGCCAAGAATACAATTATGAGATATTTGCAAAATCTCTCCGGATCGTAGGCGTCTGTAGTCGGGAACAAACGCGCTATTACCTTTTCCGGAGGTTAGCGCGCTCACCACCACACCATGCAGGTCCTTCGTTTCGCCTATCTCTCAGCTAGTTCTATCGATTAGTGCCATTAGCAATCACCTGTTAGCGGGATTGATCTGGACAGCCCAAATCGGCATTGAAACCAGTTAAGCTGAGGCTGAGAGACAGGCGAAACGAAGGACCTGTATTGTGTGGCGGTGAAAGCGTTTGCTCCGGAAAGGGTAATAGCGTGCTCATTCCCCACCGCAGACACCTGCGTTGCGTAGATTTTGCAGATATCTCAGCACCATTGCGGTTGTACTTCGCATAATACTCTGCCATAAAATTGTAGTAGGCAGCAAATAAAAACCTAGTAATACAATTATGTTTATTCTCGACACTGGTGGTGGTACAGAACAGCCTTGAGTCCAAGGGAGCAACGAATCAGCCAAGTCCTCGATTTACATCGTACTTGAAAGCTGATAATAGAAATGAGCATTGATGAAACATATTAAGCTTGGGTCTGTTATTTTTCTAGTGACGAAACCTGTGAGGCTTATGCTTCATTCTTCTCTATTTTCTTTCAGGTTCAGATGTGATCGGAATATCAATAATATTCACTTAAAAATACTGGCTCGTATTCATTTCTTGTAATTGAATTTCTTCATAGTCACCTTGTCATCTGTGGAAAATGTATTATTAACTTGCTTACAGCTTAATATGTGTTTTATTATTTTATGTGTTGTAGATGTCTTCATAACGTTTCTTCTGCATTTAATACAAATTTCAGGAGCGCATGTTGAATAGTGGCTAGAAAAGCTCTGCAACACAAATGGTTACTGTTTCGATCGCCCTTCCCTGGCTTACCAAATCCACTAAGGTCGGCAAATTAGATCGGGAAATGGAAAACGTAGCCTTGATATGTCAATAAATCAAACATTGTCATAGAGGCCAGATATGCATTCAATCATCTGTACGATCTTACGAATGGAGTGAAATGCTTAGCGCATGCCTCAGGTTGGTCACCGCTTAGCACTGTATCCTTTATCCTTTTACGGTATTCACCTTAGCATGAATGATGAATACAGCAAAAATGTAAATATCTCTCTAAAGCACACTAGCTGAAACGGCTCCTCAATCGACAGTTGGATTTCACGAGTTCTAAAATTTTTTCTAAACGTTTTTTTAACCCACGTTTCCGTGGCGCGCGCGGTCTAATCATAACGCTATCCAAGGTATTGCGAACTTTTTTCCAGAAGTTCTCGTAATCACCAATTTAGCGTTTCATTATGGAATGCTGTAAATGTCATTTAGTCTATTCACAAAGTGTTCCAACTCGCTGAAATGAAAACTAAAAAAAGAGAACATTTTCTTGGCATTTACAACGAGTAGACGACTCAAAACAAGTATGCGTTTCTTTTTCATTCGTTCTGAATGCCTCCCTTAGGCTTGTCGTTGGCTTTTTATGAATATGAACACAACAACAAGGTCTTGTCATCAACGAAAAAACTCACATTCCTGACATTACCTTTCATTGGCGCGTTTTCTCCCATTCTATGAATTCACGCTAAAATTTGAAGTCTACAGCAGCAGCGAATTAACATTAGAGCTGATGAGCTTCTAATGAAAAAGTTATCGAAAACTTAATTAAATGGTCGAACGGAGAAGATCCCAAATAACTGTGACGAGGAAACCGATTAAATTAATCTTCTCTGCACGTTCATATATTCAGCATTAATGGGCTATCGATTCATGACAGAACGATTCTCTCCTTGAACATATTTTGATTCATTTCCACGACAGTTAATATGTACTAGTGAAAAAATCGACTATCATTTATAGAAACTCCCAAGTCCGACTTTCGATTAACCTCGGCATTGATTGAATATATCTTTCTACTTCTGTTCAGCAAACACGAGGTGCTATTTTATTTCTTTATTTACGCACAAGCTGACGTTTCGGCGGATTTCGCCTTCCTCAGAGCCTGGAAGAGTAAAGTTGACAGCAAGCCACTCGGCCAAACACCTCCATAACCAAACAGAGGGCTGGCAATGGGACAACGACTGGTTCAAGCCTTGCCATTGCATTCATGTCTAAGGTGGAAGTGCCAGTAATCGACCTCGGTCCATTACTCTACTGTAGATATATAGTTGACTGCTTGGTCATTTGTTCAACGCAAGAAGAAATCGACAGATGTTTCGAGTTGTTGAACACACAGTCAGAGTATATTAAATTCACCCGAGAGAAACCAAAAGAAGACTCGCTTCCATTTTTGAACGTGCAAATTAGTCTATCAGAAAACGGCTACATTACGAAGCGGTATCGAAAGCCAAGTAGTAAAAACATCCTAATTCATTACCTCTCCTCTCATCTCTCTCACACGAAAAGGGCGCTTGTGAAAAACATGTATCGAACAGCTACAAGCGTGTGCACAGGAAGACAACAAAGTGAGGAGTCTCGGAACTTGGCGCGGCAAATAGCCATTTTTAATGGCTACGAAACCATAGCTCGAGATAAGTGTAGAGGAAACCACAGGTACCCGAACGAAAACTCTAGCGACAACAAGGTCCCGTTTATACTCCCCTTCATTTCAAATGAAGTAAGTGCAGCTACAAAACGCTGTTTAAGAAGGGCCAGTCTAGAGAATTCGGTAACGATAATCGAAATACCACCGAATAATCTAAGGCGCCAGCTAGTTCGTAACCGCCTATACGACCGTCTATGTGCAACGCAAAATTGCATAATTTGCCCCGATGGTAGAGACGGTGACTGAATGAATTCGGGTACAGTCTATCTGATCTCTTGTAAAGCGTGCGGGGACGAATACGTTGGCGAAACGGGTAGACCACTCTGCGTACGTATAAAAGAACACCTAGTCGGCAAACGTAAGCTAAGTACTCGACTAGGTACGCATAGCACGCAGAAACATAACGGAGAAGATTTTGAAGTAAGGGTTACGATCCTCGCGCAAGAATCGAGAACACAAGCGCGCAAAACTCTAGAATCATTCTGGATAAATTCCAAGAATCCGAAAATGAACCGCAGGAAGGAATGCTTCGTTATCACGCGTGATATTGGACAGTATATAAACCTGTTATTCTGATGGGTAGAGGCACATTACGCTTCCAATTCTGTGCGGTCGGTCTTCACGCGATATACTCAGTGGAAGACTCATAGAAAGCGGTGAGTGTGCAGAGCTATGCTAAATGTGATTGAAATCTTGGTTTAGCGTTTTCTCTGTTTGGTTATGGAGGTGTTTAGCCGAGTGGATTGCTGTCAACTTGACCTTTCCAGGCTCTGAGGAAAGCGAAATCCGCCGGAACGTCAGCTTGTGCGTAAATAAAGAAATAAAATAGCACATCGTGTTTGCTGAACAGAAGTAGAAAGATATCATTTATAGGTTTTTAGGTTTTGGGGTGATTCTACTATAGTTTCTTATTTGCTCCTTGGGACGTATATGGCGCAGTGGTCGGAGGCACCCTGCAACATATGTGGAATCGATCTCCGCGTCCATGGTCCACCAAGCCTTCCATCCCTCCAAGGTCGGCAAATCGGTACTAGACTTGTCTGGGAGGATAGCAGCACTGGCTCGATACATCGGCAGGTCACTGCGAATAATTGTAAACGCTAGATATGCATTCAATCACCTAACGTTGCCTAATGAAGTCGAATGAATGGCGCATCCCTCAGAGATTGATCAACGTCAAGAGCTTTATCCTTTATCCTTTGTTAAATGGATAAAAACTGTAGAATTTTGGTGTATACCAGTGGTATACCACAATACCAAGATTTCAATCCCATTGAAAGCAAAACAGCTTCACACACTCACCGCTTTCTATGAGAATTTTACTAAGAATTCCACATAGAGACCAACCGTACAGAGATCACATGGATGGCTAATGTGCTTTTCTCATGTTAAAATATCAGTCTGAAATATTGTGCCAGATCACGCGTGATAACGAGGCTTTCCTGTTTGTAATTCATCCTCCAAACGATATTTTGTAATGAAGCCCCATTTATCCTGCCTCTCATTTGCAACGAAATAAGCACAGCTATAAAACGCTGCTTAGATAAAAGCTATCAAGAGAAGTTGGTAGCATTGACTGAAATACCACCGAATACCGTCAGACGGCAACTAGTTCGTTGGCGCCTATGTGGTCGTCTATGCACAACGCAATGTTTCACACTGAAATTTTAAGGTGAGAAGGCCGTACTCTACATCCGTGTGCTCTCTGTACGGTTACTCTCCACCTGGAAGACCCAATGGAATACTCAAAAGCGGTGATTATGAGTGAAGATAGCGTTTTGTTTTCAATGTCATCGAAATCTAGGTATCGTGATTTTTCTGTTGAAGTTATAGAGGTGTCTTTCCGACTAGATTGCTATGAACTTGACCTTTCCAAGTTCTGAAGATGTCGTAATTCTCTGAAAAGTCAGTTTTCCTGTGAGCGGTGAAAAAGTAACGGCCTCGTGTGGAATTATCCAGAAACCAGCAAATTATTGATCAATGCCGAGGTTAACCCATTCCGTCTGGTATGGACACTATGGTGCCCACATTGAGTTTAGTGGGTTCCAGAATTTTTTTTCACCGGACTATGTATACTCATTCGACAGCTAATCGAAACCGGATCAAGATAGTAGGAGTGGGACCAGAAACGCTTTTCTCTACACCTGATGATGTACAAAAAACTTTTCCACAAAAAAGTTCATTCACTTGTAATTTGACTAACAATCAACTGTTATACCTTTTTATTTTCTGCCTACTATAATTTCGCGGCAGTGTACTAAGCGAAATACAACCACAACGTTGCTGAGATATTCGCAAAACTCTGGACCACAGGTGTCTATGGTGAGGAACGAACGCGCTATTGTCCTTTCCGAGGACTAGCGCGTTCACCACCACACCATGCGGGTCCTTCGTTTCTGTGGCAAAAAGATCGACAGAAATAGCTGAGAGACAGGCGAAACGAAGGACCCGCATAGTGTGGTGGTGAACGCGTTAGTCCCCGGAAAGGACAATAACGCGTTCGTTCCCCACCATAGACACCTGCGGTCCAGAGTTTTGCAAATTAACTGTTAGTTCATTTTAATCCCTACGATGAATCATGATTATTTTATGGAATACATAGATATTAAAATGTCCAAACAGACTCGACATGAGGTGGAAAACACTTCCAAACGCAGACAGCAATGTATTTTCATAATGGATAATAGTAACACAGGGGCTGATAGCATAGTGGTAGTAATGTCCGTCATCACGAGCATGATGGCAGTTCGATTCCACTCTGGGCCAAACAGGCCTCTCATCCCTTTGGGGTCGTGAACCTGGTAGCGGACTTGTCTGTTAAAAAATCACTCAGTGCAATCCAATTGGGAACGCTCCAATCCGGTTATCACAGGACTCCACGGAGAATTGCTCGGCTAGCATACTACGGCATTCAAGATTAAATGCAAATCCTCAAGCAGCAACCGAAGCCACACGTAAAAGTTGGAAGATCTTCGTGGGCAATGGATTCGAGGAAACAAATCGAATATCAGAAGTGCTGGGATCCGCACCGTAGACGTAAAGACGGGTCATATGAAACATAAAATAAAAAAAATAAATAGCAACACATAGGTAAATAGTATCATATATATCACTCATACCCATAAACGGTAGAGCAAACTTTCTTATGAAATCTCATCATGTTCACGGACCCTCAAATTCTCTAGTTATTGAGGAAAGATTTCTATTGATAACTTTTTAATTTACTGCATACTACAGTTTTCCAAGGAAGGGTAATATGTAAAATTCAACCACGATAATGCTGAAATATTTGCAGAATCCTTAACTGCAGGTGTCTGCGGTGGGGATCGAACCCATCATTACCCTTTCCGGTGGCGAACGTGCTCACCACCGCACTATGAGTGAAGGTCCTTCGTTTCGCCTTTATCTCAGCTAGTTTTCTATCTAACGCTGCCATCAGCAATCACCCGTCAACAGGGTTGATCTGGGGGCACAAATCGCCACTCAACATATTCCTTGGGTAAGCAAAATATTGGGAACTATTCCAAAAACGGTTTTTTTTCTTTGGAATTTTGTTTCACTGCACATTATTGAAAGGCTCATTCTACGAACTTTCGCTCCGCATAATTGAAATACGGTGTGAATTGTGCACCTGACAAGTTTTAAAGTTTAGAATTTAGAATTAAAAAAAAATAAAAAAAAAAGAAAAAATTATAATTTCAGTTGTCAAAACAGCGATTTCAACAAATGAATTTTAGCGAGTGCAAACTCCGAAGTACACAGTGCAAACGGCTCGAAACCTTAGAGAATCATGGGGTTAAGGAGGTGCTAATGAACGCGCAGTACATGGTTGGCTCGGAAAACTTCCTTGTATGGCGAATGCGACAAGATAGGCTGCGAATGCCTATATGTTTTGACGACGATAAATTGAATGCTTCCTTTTAGGAAACAATGCGCGTGTGACGCAGTGGCTGGAGGCGCCCTGCAACACACACGTGGAATCGGTTCCCGCGTCTATGGCTCACCAAGCTTTTCATCCCTCCGGGGTCGGCAAATTAGTACCAGACTTGTCTTGGAGGATAGCAGCACTGGATCGACGCATCAGTAGGCCACCACGAGTCATTGTAAAGGTCAGATATGCATCCCATGAACTCCAAGCGATGCTTAATGAAGTCGAATGCATGGCGCATCCCTCAGGGATTGATCAACACGAAGAGCTTTATCCTTTATTTATCGCTTTAGCCAAACAAACCCACAACTATTGCTGAACTTATATAAAGGCTTATGTAAGCATCTTAAGTGTTTTGGAGCATCTAAAAAGTTAGAAAGTCAACAAAGCTTGACAAATAAACGCCTAGTGGATTAAGTGGCAAAAAAAATCGCCGTTTTGTGAAATCGTAGGCGTTTCTTATACACAGGCAGAACGATACGTTTCTTGACCGTTTCGTTACTTGCGACGAGAAATGAATGGATCCATTATAATAACCGCGATGATCGACTTACTGGTTGAATCGCAAGCTCTACAGCACTCACCAAAGACGAAATTCCACCAAAGAAAGGCCATGCCAACCGAGTGGTGGTCTGCAACTAGTTTGATCTATCGTCGCTTTCTGAATCTGGATGAAGCGACCACAGCGAAGAAGCATGCGCAAAAAATCGACGAAAGCTACCAGGAACTTCAATGGTTGTGCCTCGCATTGGTCAATAGAAAGGGACCAATCTATCTAATAATAACGCGAGGGCACACGTTGCACTACCAATGCTGGACAAGTGAAACGAGCTGGGCTACGAAACTCTGCCTCATCCACAATACTCGTGAGACCCTTTGCCAACCGGTTTCCACTTTCTTAAGAATCTTGACAATTCGAGAAATGCTTCGGAAGCGCCAAGTCGAGACCGAAAGTGCCTTCGACCACTCTACCGTCATCGAAAGCCCAGAATTTTAACCAGTTGTCACGTCTAAACTTGATTCTTATTCGCAATAGTGCTTAAATTCTAACGGCCTTCATTTCCATTAGTAAAATTTATTTCCAGCTGAAATATGTCATTTTAAAGCACACGTCTGAAAGCGACATCAATTTCCGAACAATCCATTAAACTATGTCTGTTTTTAAGGAAACTCCTTAATAATTCATCATCTCATCAGAAGAAAAGGTGTCCCAAAGCACTAAACTTTATTGTCCAAATGGAAACATTTTTGCTCCCCTTTCATTCCTAACACTTTCTGCAGAACGCACTCTTTCCAACGCAAGCAGTGTCTCGCGACGAAACAAACTCGACAAAAAAAAACACTTTTTCCTAAATTGTGACGCGAACAGAACAGAAGTTTCCATGTAAGAAGCCTTACATAACATCTGTATCAGATAAGTTATCGATCTGTGCAAAACGTGTGGCAAAAATGCACTTTGTAGTAAAACAAGCGGCTGAGAAGGTGATGCATTTGGTTCAATGCACTTTGTCAACTTTGCCTATTCCATAGATGAATTGCTTACATTGCATCTTGAACGTTAGATGTAAAACTGATATACTTTCAAAACTTTATTGCTAATCAACAACGCAGGAAATCTACTGCGCTTTAAAAAAAAGTGGTTACAATTACGGCAGAACCGAACTACGTCACAACATTGATATATAGGTGTAAGATTATTCTATATGTAGTATCAATTAGTTTCCTCGCTTGTTTTTTTAATCTCTTATTGAACAGATAATGACGGAACAAGCCCGTCATATTTGATGGGCGTGACTTCTCCTAGAGCTAACGGGAGAAAATCCTCTAATTAGCAAAATATAAAAAGGGTAGAGAATAAAGCTCATGGCGTTAATCAATCCCTTTGGGGATGCGCCTTGCATTCGACTTCATTAAGCATCGTTTGGAGATGACTGAATGCATGTCTGACCTTTATAATGACTCGCGGTGGCCTACCTATGTATCGAGCCAGTGCTGCTATCCTCCCAGACAATCTGGTACCAATTTGCCGATCCCGGAGAGATGGAAGGCTTAGCGGGCCATGAGCACAGGATCGATTCCACTTGCGTATTGCAGGGCGCCTACGATCACTGCGCCACACGCTCCAGCAAAATATATTTCGCCTTTTTTGTGGTTTTTCATAGAGCAACAAGTTGTTTCAGGAACTGTGGAGAATGGTTATGTCAAATAGCATGCCCAGCTTAACTGTTCGTAAACATATTCTAATAAACTTAAAATGTATTTTTGTCATCTTCTTTAAATCAAACCGCTTATTTACACCAATGCTTAACCTTACACTCTGAGCAGTAACCGAA
This sequence comes from Angiostrongylus costaricensis, assembly GCA_900624975.1. NCBI lineage: Eukaryota > Metazoa > Nematoda > Chromadorea > Rhabditida > Metastrongylidae > Angiostrongylus > Angiostrongylus costaricensis. Next base: position 11,772 of record UYYA01004755.1, on the reverse strand, counting down.
GAGTGGCTGACCTACAAATGATTTCCATCCATATGGTCATACTGCCTAAGGAAGGTTACCGAATAGACCTTAAGCCGATCTTCTTGTTGAGTATACCTTTAAGAGCTTTCTGCTTCCTACTGTCACATAAAATCGTTACACACCAAACGAATTGAGTTACAGCCCGTCGATCGCCCACGCATCGCTCGGACAAGTATAAACGTTCTCGTAGTTGTCCGTCAACTTACCAAAGCAATCTCGTCGTTTTTCGCCTTTGCATAGGAGTGCGGATGGAATGCTGCGCACTGGCATAACAGCAGATAGCAATAGCATCACTGACATTAGTCCACTCGTTGAAGAAAGCATCTTGTACCTGAATTTTAATGAAGGAATTTCACACAATAGAAAACATCGTAGAAAAACTAGGACGTTTCGAATCACCCGAGACGAGGTGAGATTTTTCTGAGAAGCTGAGGTGAGCTGAGGTGTGGGCTGTAGTTAACAAAGAATTTCTCTGTTTTCTGCTTGATTATTCGAGTAGATGTCAAAAAGAACACAACGAAATCATAGCATTTCGTACTAGCGAACTTTAGCGAAGAATAGAAGCTAAATTAATTAGCGAATAGTTGTGCAAATTTGTGACAGATGTGACTAAAAGCAGTGATTAAAATGGCAGTGATAAGAACAAGTACGTTAAGGATAGCAACAATTCAACATAGAAATAATGACAATCTGTATGCTAGGAATCAAAAGATTGCGTATAACGCAGTAAGTTGAGCTGCCCTGCATTCCACACGTGGTCTTTAGTTCAATTCGCTGCTCCTCGTGCTAGTGAAACCCACATTTCTCATTTGTGAGCAGCATTCTCATGGAAACAGCATGAACAGATTCTGATGTAAACGTGCTGGAGTTGATCATCATGTTGAGTTCACCTAGTATAGTCCCGCTACTTGACTCTGTGAACTGTGCGCATAGATTCTCTACATTAAACTGGTAATTACTGAAAATCTATGGACGCAATTATGAGTTAGTAGTATTCGATGTAACATTTAATTGCTTCCCTAAAGTTCTATCCATTTAATGATTAGTGATGTCCTGGAATATAAACAAGGTCCTCTGTTTGCTCCTGTTCGTAGGGCAACCCAAGCCTTTCGTTCCCACAGGCTCGGCAAGTATATTTTTTTCAGAATAAAAAAAAGACATCCCTGATCATCGATACGCTCCCAAAAGTCATTCCATAAGCCAAATATGTATTCAATCATTTCTGCGATGCTACGAGTGGAGTCAGATACATAGAGTATAGCTAAGGGATTGATCAATCCAAACGCTTTAGTAACTCCCACGACCGACTTTCTATTAACCTCGGCATTGATCAAGTAATTCTTCGTATTTTTGTTGAGCAAACGCTTTAACTTTTACTCGACGCTAATTAAGGGCCAAATGAAATTGGAGACAAGAAAGAAGTCAGCAAACCTTTGGTGTAACAGAAGGAACGACAAGAAAAACAAACAAAATGAGCAAAATTGCAAATGAGATTTTGAAGACGAGGAAAAGCAAGGTGTCGCTCTAGCAAGAAAACAGGATTGGAAACAAGTTACTCGATTTCGACTTATCTAGAGTCGAGCATGCAAATGAGGTTAAAGACAGGGAAGTATCAGACATCTTTCCAAAACAAATATAGCTTAAAAAAAAGTAATAACAGCGTTGCTATATTTAGTTATTTACCGTTGTCATCAGTGACTATGTCACATTTCCCATGATGGTGACTGTTGATGGAATGGCACTAGGCGCAGGATTCGGTCGAAGCATATTAATAACATCGAATATAACACTAATTAATATAGCCAAACTATGTGAAACGGACACATCCGTCCTTCAGTACTTCATTCTTAAAGGAAATCTATTCAATTCAAAGGAGACGGACCTAAAATTCAATTCCATTTTAGTGGTTAGTTAGTTGGATAATGAATTACGAATCGGCTTGTCATCTTCACTTAACAAGGTATAACAACTTGTTAAAAACGAAAAAGGGAGGCGGAGTTAAAATGTTCGAGGAGACTGAGGAAAACGCTTCTGTCGAGGGTGTGGAGAGAAGAGTACCTGTTATACGAGAACGTTTCCCACCAGATTTACCAGCTACAGTTAAATCCCACATAAACCCATTGATTTAGCCAAAGAGGAAGGACAGACAAAGGAACAAAAACCTTTATGTAAATGATGACAGTAGGAAGGAAACAAATGAGAGGAAGGAAGTGAATAACAAAGTGAACAAAGGCCCATGGAAACAATGAAAACATTTAAAACCACCGAGCAGAAGAGTAGGAAAATTGGAGGAAACGGAATAAATTACTAGTAGGGCTAATCAGTAAGTACAGCAATACCCAAGAGATCACACGCTTACATTCATTTGCAGTCAAAAATTAAAATTTGCGCTAGTCTACCACACATAGTCAGAGGAGGTTAATCTTTTTTTATATGACCCGTCTTCACGTCTACTGTGGAAATTCCAGCACTTCTCACATTCGATTCGTTTTTTCGCATCCATTGTCCACGAAGATCTTCCAACTTTTACGAACGGCTTTGGTTTCTGCCTAAGGATTTTCATTTCATCTTGAATGTCGTCGAATGCTGGCCGAGCAATTCTCCCTAGAGTCCTGAGATAACCGGGCTAGAACGTTCTCAATTGGATTGCAGAGAGTTATTTTTTTCCAGATAACTCCGGTATCAATTTCACGACCCCGGAGGGATGAGAGGCTTGATTGGCCCGGTGCGGAGTCAAACTGGCACCATGCTCGTGATGACAGACATCACAACACCTGTGCTATCCGCTCTTGAAGGTTGGTCTTTAACGTACCAATATCGCAAGTTATTCATTAAAAAAAAATATATTTCCTTTAGAGTTTTATGAAACAAGTATGAAAGTGTTCCATCAATTAGTGATCGTACTTGCAAACTGCTAATTACTGATTACTAATTGTAATTTACTAATTGAAAGCACTATATTGATCTGACCAATTATTTCCACTAATTACTAATTGAAAGAAAGTAAAACTTCACCGCAGAGAGGCGAAGAATGATAATAAAAGATTTTCTCAACATTGAAGACGTAATGAAAAAGTCGATTTATTGATTGAAACCTATAACGAAATATTTAAGGGATAAAGCGTTCGGTGTTGATCAATCATTGATGGATGCGTCATGCATTAGACTCCATTCGTAATTCGTAGAGATGATTGAATGCATATTTGGCCAGTGCAAATAACCTGTAGTGAGCTACTGATATTTCAAACCAGTGTTTTTATGCCTCCAGACAAGCTAGATACCTATCTGCTGACCCCAAGGGTTAAAGGGATTGGTTGACCTGGGTGCGGGATCGAACAAGAGACCACGTAGGCGTTGTAGTGAACCACTAGCCACGACACTATACGCTCATGCTACTAATTACTAGTATATTTAACTAATTAGACTGAATGTTATATGAATGTTATTATGGTATAATGTCATATTACACTATGAAAGTACAGAACGTTCTGCGTTGACTGGTCCTTTTAAGATGCTTTGTCCGTTTAAATCATTAAAAATCGTAGACGTGGACCATATTGCCTTCAGAATTTGTGGCGGCCTACTGATGTAAGAAGTCAGTATTTCTATCTTCCCAAATATTACAGCATCACTTCTCTTACCCTGGAGTAATAAAGGGTTCGTTTTGGCTCCGTTGCGAGATTGAACCGGCAATCCTTTGCGCATAATAGAATAACTCTAACCCCTGCACTATGTTCGTCCAAAAAACCTATGATACTTATGCATATATATTGGACTGTTCACGTAATGTTTTGAAAAGACTGCCAAGTGGCACCGAGAGAACACAAAGAACACGCTGACAACCAATCATATTTGAAATGGAGATTAGTTGAGGATCAAGTTAAAGAAATGAACAAGCGTAACTCTTTTATTTACTGCCTTTTTTTAATGGCAGGATATGTTGCGAAATATAACTCCTATATAATGCTGAGATATTTGCAAAACTCCGGACCGCAGGTGTATGCGGTGGGGGACGAACACGCGCTGTTGTCCTTACCGGGGAGCAGCGCACTTCACCACCACACCATTCGGGTCCTTCGTTTTGCCTGTCTCTCAGCTAATATCTCAGCATTATATAGGAGTTATATTTCGCAACATACCCTGCCATTAAAAAGAAAAAGGCAGTAAATAAAAGGGTTACGATTGTGATTATAACTAAGCCTCAGCTTAACTGGGTTCAATGCCGATTAGGGCTCCCCAGATCAATCCCGTTGACGGGTGATTGCTGATGGCAAAAAAGATCGATAGAATTAACTGAGAGACAGGCAAAACGAAAGACCCGGATGGTGTGGTGGTGAAGTGCGCTGCTCCCCGGTAAGGACAACAGCGCGCGTTCGTTCCCTACCGCATACACCTGCGGTCCGGAGTTTTGCAAATATCTCAGCATTATATAGAAATGAACAAGTTAAATTATTTTGTATTATCCCTTAACCACAACATAACTAATCAACATGTATTCCTTTATTGATAAGCTAATACGAGGTTGATAAGAAATTTGCTTGTTTGAGAAATATTGCTGCGCTCTGCGCTAGCTGATAATGACACCGACTGCTGCAGGATGGGTTGTCCGAAAAAAACGAACTATTATCAACGGACAATCACTATCAACAATAATCATTTTGTATGAAAAAGCACTGGCGAGTGAGGCTCTTTATACGAACGGTGCTCCACTGGGTTGGGCTCAACCCAAGCACGAAGACCCAGATCGGAACGAGGAGCAACTGTGGGCAATCGACTCGGATCAAGATGGCTCTGAAGAGGGCGAGTGCACCGAAACGTTATCCAAATAAGGCTCTTTAGCAACGTCGTGCTAGTTTATCAGTGATCATGTTGCAATTTACTCCGCCTTCGCACTAGCTCATATCTCTAACGGCTTCTACTAATACGTCCTATATTAATTCATGTTATAATCGTATTCAATCGCTCTCTTATGGAATTCTTCAAACGCAACAGTATTGCGTGAATGATGTATTAACATTAAATTTAATTCGTATTCGTTATGGCATATTGCGCAAAAACACCAAAAATAACCGAATTAGGTTAAGGCAGTTTCTTGCAGAATTTAAGCAAATAGTCGCCGAGACATTAAAGAAGACATAACCAGCCTTCGCTTTCTATAGGATCGAGTTTTAAAAAAAAGTGTGAGGGTAGTAGGGGTATGGTGCAGTACACGCATGGGTTGTGGTTCGACCACGCTCAGTGCAAAAACCCTCCTATCCCTTCCGGTTTGGAATACTGTTGCAAAAAACCTTTCCGGAAAAGCTCCTTTGGGTTCAGAGATCTTTGCGATTACTAGGGAAATGGCCTAAGAATGCTCTAATAAGACTATCCCAACATTACAAGAAGATTCTACTCGAGCGGCGCTCAACGACGTTCATGAAGAAGACAGTTTCCCCGATTGGCAAGTGAATCCACGCTTAAATGAGAAACTTTCGTAGATGACACATGCAAGACAACAAGCCAGGTGAAAAGTGTTGGGACCCACACAATATGTGAAATCGGGCTCATACAATTAAATAAAAAGTAATAAGGTTTGCTTATCATAGTATCTGATGTAGAATGGAAACTGGGAAGTGATAGCCTGGGAGAACTCAATGACGAAGTACCAGAGATGCGAGCATATGAAGTATTGATGACGACCGCATTGTAGACCGGGTCATCATTGAAATACTAAACTTTAGACAATGAGAATTTTACAACCAACATATTGTTAGTTTAATGCTACGTTTGTATTTTTATATTACTTGGCAATCGATGCATAACTATTCGAAACTCTTAAGCCATTTTGGGTAAATTTAAAAATTTCAAAAATGAATCAAATGAACACCTCCTTTTTTATTTCATTTTATATGGCCCGCCTTCACGTCTATTGTGCGGATCGCAGCACTTATCACATTCGATTCGCTTCCTTTATTCGCAACCACCGTTCACGAATAGCTTCCTACTTTAACGCGTGACTTCGATTGCTGCTCGAGGATTTTCACTTCATCTTGAATGTCGGTGGTCGAGCAATTCTCTCGGAGTCCTGAAATAGCCTGGCTGGAGCGTTCCCAATTGGATTGCAGAGAGTGATTTTTTTTTCCCAAACAACTCCGGTACGAATTTTCCGACACGGAAGGAGAAGCTTGGCTGGCTTTCAGTGGAATCGAACTAGCACCATGCTCGTGATAACGGACATCACTACCACTGTGCCATCCGCCCCTCGAACTCATTCCTGGACGTGTACTAAAATTGGAGCAAAACAGAGAACTCCTCGTTATAACACATAATTTAACTTCTTTCTAGATTAACTTGCTAGTCTTAATGAGCTCATTCATCATCCTTTATGAGTAATATAATAGTGGTCTCTAGAAAACGAATGTAGTGAACACTTTTAAAGTAACAGCGTTTTGCTTGCACACTAGTTTTTCATTAAGACTACAAAATATTGAACCAGTAGCAAGGATAAGGCTATATAACAATGCGTCTAGGTTTTGAAAAAAGCTAATTCACCTCAGTATTAAAAGCAAAAAGAATGAAAGGTTTGATGCTCATCAGTCCCTGTGAGATGCGCCATGAATCGACTTTATGGAACATCGCTAGAAACAAGTGAATGCATATTTGGCCTATAAAACAAATTGGAACCTACATGTTTACCAATTGCTGTTGTCATTCACCTGTACAGGTCCGGGTGCGAATTTGCGACGCCGGAGGGATGGAAGGCTTTGTGAGCTCGGAGCGGGAATCAAACTAAGGGCGGGTCCAATCTACTGCAGGGCACCGCAAAGTTAGTCATCGTAGAAAGAAATCTGCCTTAGTAAGCTTATGTAAGCTCATCAAAGAGAGTTCGCACGAACAAAATATGTTTAGCAATTAACCTTACAGTTAGAGCGATAGAGTAGAGTCTTCTTATTAACCAGGTTCTTGGAAACCTAATACTATTTTCCACAACTCTGTACCCAGTTCGCAACACCTCAATTATTGCTGTTGCTGCAAAATTATCGGAATCCACACAAAAACCATCATCGTCCATTATATGTTTCAAACTGAGTACAGAAACGGATCAATAGGAACTAGAGAGTAGATTCTACCAGCCAACGTATTTGTTGCAAAATTAGAAAATTTTCTTAACTGAGATGAGGAATTATGACTAAAGCAAGAAAAAATTTTACTGGCATGATAAAGGACTAGGGTAAAGTAGGCACTCCAATACTTGTAAAACAACACATTGACCCTGTACTGGGTCAACGGAACCTTCCATTCCTGCTCGGAGGGGTAATTCGTCCCACGTCTATCTGAGAAGCTCCGATCCACAAAAGCTGAAGACTGTCTATGCTGTAGAGAGGTAAAATCGACTCGACCAGAATTAAACGACGTTAATAATGAGGACGAAGTTTCCAGGCAGCAACCAAATCCATGTACGAACATTTTTGTCGACGATGAATGGAAGGGAACGAATAGAATGCAAAAAGTTTCGACACACGACAAAACTTAATGTCAGGTCGTATAAAATAAGATAAAATAAACTAAAGTCAAAAAAACAAAATAAAATAAGATTGATTGATTGAAGGTTTGACCTAGAAAAACGCGTGTCAGTGTACCCTTCCAGGCTCTGAAGAAAGCGATACTGCCGAAACGTCAGCTAACGTTGTTTTGTATGTGTCCACCTTGTAAGGAAGTAAACCTGTGCCGAATAACAATCGCGATAGCTGAGAAAGAAGACGGGATATTTATAAAAGGTCGATCTTAGGAACTGAAATGAGATTCTTCGTATTTTGTTGAGCAAACGCGAGGTATTATTATTCTTTATTCACGAATAAGCTGACGTTTCGGCGGATTTTGCCTTCTTCAGAGCCTGAAAAGGTCAAGTTGATAGCAATCTACTCGGCCAGACGTCTCCATAACCAAACGAAGAAACTCTAAACCAAGATTTCAGTTACATTGAACACAGATTTGCACACTCACCGCTTTCTATGAGGTTTCCACTAAGTACGTCACGTAGAGACCAACCGCACAGAAATCACATGGAAGTATAATGTGCCCCTCCCATCAGAATAGCAATATCACTGCCCTATATCACGCGTGATAATGAGGCATTCCTCCCTGCGGCTCATTTTCGGATTTCTGGAATTAATCCAGAATGCCTCGAGAGTTTTGCGCGCTCGTGTTCTTGATTCGCGTGCGAGGATCGTGACACATACTTCGAAGTCGTCCCCGTTATGTCTCTGGGTCCTATGCGTGCCTAGCGGGGTATTTGGTCTATTTTTGCCGGCTAGGTGTTCTTTCATGCGGACACAGAGGGGTCTACCCGTTTCGCCAATGTATTCGTCACCACACGTCTTACAGGAGATCAGATAAACTATACCCGAGTTCATGCAATCACCGTCTCTACCACTGGGGCAAATTATACAATTTTGAGTTGCACATAGACGGTCAAACAGTCGGTTACGAACTAAATGGCGCTAACATTACTCGGTGGCATTTCAACTACGTTTACCGAATTCTCTAAACCCGCCCTTCTTAAGCAGCGTTTTATAGCTGTACTTATATTATTTGAGATGAAGGGTAGGATAAACGGGACCCTTCTATCGCTAGAGTTGTTGTTTGGAGGCCCAGGATTTCCTCTACACCTATCCTGAGCTACAGCTTCGTAGCCATTAGAAATGGCTATTTGCCGCTCCAAGTTCCGGGACTCCTCTCTTTGCTCTCTTCTCGTGCACACATTGGTTGCTGTTCGAAATATGTTTCTTATAAGCGCCCTTTTCGTGTGAGAGGGGTGAGAGGAGAGGTGATGAACCAAGATGTTTTTACTACTTGGCTTTCGGTACCACTTTGTAATGTAGCCATTTTTTGACAAGTGAATTTGTACGTTCAGGAATGGAAGCCATTTTTCTTTCGGCTTTTCTCGGGTGAACTTGATATACTCTGACTGTGCATTTAACAGCTCGAAACATTTGTCCATTTCCTCTTGTGTTGAGCAAAGGACAATGCAGTCGTCTACATACCTACAGTAGAGTAGCGGCCCGAGATCAGTCACCGGTGCTTCCACCTTAGACAGAAATGCAATGGAAAAGTTTGGAGCCAGTCGTTGTCCTATTGCAAACCCTCTTATTTGAGCGTAGTACTTTCCGGACCATCTGAAGATTGAGCAGCTCAAGCATTCTTTTAAGAGTGCCATCAAGTGCTCTATCTTGAAGCCATACATGTTTATTTCTCCTTCGTGTTGTGTAAGGAGTTCGAATATGGCTTGCATTGCGGAGTCATTCGACACGTTTGTATAAAGGGCGGTAACGTCGAAGGACTCCATCACGCACGCGCTGTTGTGCTGCGCAGTACGTAGACGATCCAGAAACNTGTCCTATTGCAAACCCTCTTATTTGAGCGTAGTACTTTCCGGACCATCTGAAGATTGAGCAGCTCAAGCATTCTTTTAAGAGTGCCATCAAGTGCTCTATCTTGAAGCCATACATGTTTATTTCTCCTTCGTGTTGTGTAAGGAGTTCGAATATGGCTTGCATTGCGGAGTCATTCGACACGTTTGTATAAAGGGCGGTAACGTCGAAGGACTCCATCACGCACGCGCTGTTGTGCTGCGCAGTACGTAGACGATCCAGAAACAGCTGGGTATTCCTAAGATGGGCTGGAATGTGTTTTAACAACTGGTTAAATATTAGGGTTAAAAACCATGTTATCCTGTCCGTTGGCCCGTCTACACAGCTAATGATAGGTCTAACCTTAAACAGTGATGGATCGGTAGACCCAAGATCATCGCTGGATACTAACTTATGAGTTTTTATAAGTAAGTACAAGACGGGATATGTTGGTAAGTCAACTTTAAGTTGAGAGATAACTGTTGGTTTCAAACCAGCGGCCCTTGCCATTTTGGCCCATTCGTGGTTCAATTTTCGGTATTTTCTTTTAAATTCTTTCTCAGATGATGGGCGATAAGGTGAAGCATCTTCAAGATGCTTTTTCGTTATCTCCACATCTAACTGGTGGGGAATTACGACAAACTCTCCACCCTTATCACTAACGGATAGTCCTATGTTTTTCAACCTTATCAGCTCTTTCGCCTCATGCATGCCACGTTTGTGCACTTCAGTGAGGTTTGAGCTGTATCTTTTCGCGCCATAGTGATTAAGGACTTTAAGAGTTTCATTCGTAAACACCCAAAATTTAACACCAACTTCGTTATTGGGCTCTTGTTGTCTAAAGAACGTCAGGGGAAATGGTGCTATTGGTAGGGGCCCCACTAGGTGTTGTTCGCACCTATTTAGTGCTTCATCTCTAGCTATTTTGCGGAGTCTGTCTTGAAGTTCATGTAAACCACATGCAACCCCACGCAAGGTTATCTTAGAAATGGGTTCAGATGGTGATAAACTCGGCCCCAATTCTAATAACGAGCGTGCACCGTCAGGGAGAGTCATGCCTCCTAACACGGTTAGCCTTGAATTTTCTTGTACATTACCTATCCTATTGTGATCTGTTTGATGTTCCTTAGCGATATTTTTGTGCGCTATTGAAGCTGTGTTACGTGATTTACTCAAAAGGTCTTCGAATTTCCTCCGCAAAGTTACTTTAGCATTAGACCTAATAGAGTTGCAAATCAACACTGACCTGCCTACTATACTCCTCCAGAGGCGGTCCTCCAAATACTCAGCACAGAAGTTTTCCTTCGTCTCTCACTTCTTCCACTTGGCGAACATCTGGTTTTATCGGCTTCATAGACAGGTGCGTAGTATTCGCAATTCGATGTCCAATACTCGGTGACTGTCCTCTGGTAGGCCGCATAAGTCGTGTAGTCGTCTTCGTTTGATGAAGTTCGGAACGACTCGTTGTTTTAGACAGTGGCGGAGAAAGTGTATTGACTGTCGAGCTAAGACGATCTTTTGTCTGAGTGGCAGCGCTTCTTTTACAAGTCGGAAGTATCTTGCTGGTACATCTTGCAGTAACTCCCACAGGGGGACTTTGAAGTATGTGTCACGATCCTCGCACGCGAATCAAGAACACAGGCGCGAAAAACTCTCGAGGCATTCTGGATTAATTCCAGAAATCCGAAAATGAACCGCAGGGAAGAATGCCTCATTGTCACGTGTGATATAGGGCAGTATATAAGACTGCTATTATGATGGGAAGGGCACATTATGCTTCCATGTGATTTCTGTGCGGTTGGTCTCTACGTGACGTACTTAGTGGAAACCTCATAGAAAGCGGTGAGTGTGCAAATCTGTGTTCAATGTGACTGAAATCTTGGTTTAGAGTTTCTTTGTTTGGTTATGGAGACGTCTGGCCGAGTAGATTGCTATCAACTTGACCTTTTCAGGCTCTGAAGAAGGCAAAATCCTCCGAAACGTCAGCTTATTCGTGAATAAAGAATAATAATACCTCGCGTTTGCTCAACAAAATACGAAGAATCTCATTTCAACCACAACGTTGCTGAGATATTTGCAAAACTCTGAACCGCAGGTGTCTATGGTGGGGAACGAACGCGCTATTATCCTTTCCGGGGAGTAACGCGTTCACCACCACACCATGCGGGTCCTTTGTTTCGCACGTCTCTCAGGTATTTCTATCGATCTTTTTGCCACAGCAATCACCCGTCAGCGGGGTTGATCTGGGGAGCGAGTTTGCAAATATCTCAGCAACGTTGTGGTTGTATTTCGCTTAGTAACCTGCCATGAAAATTATAGAAGGCAGAAAACAAAACGTTAAATCTCATTTCAGTTCCTAAGA
>UYYA01004754.1:0-68280 GCA_900624975.1 Angiostrongylus costaricensis | reverse complement strand
CGACAACGACAACGAAGATCTGTACCAACCTCGCGTCAGCTTAAGAAGATCAGTTTATAAGATCTCATAAATAAATAATCACTTTTTATTCACCGCCTATTCCTTTTTCATGGTAGTTTATGATGTGAACCTCCCAACGGTTTACCGCCTCATAATGGCTGGGAGGTGTTCCTGAATGTCAGAATGCGATGTACAGCGGGGGATTCGTCACCCCGGCAGGGTCTCCCCAGCTGAGGAGTCCGGCGTTTCCATCAGGAAGCCTAGCTAAGAGTAAACTAGTGCCAGGATCTATCATCGCCCTGGTATCAAAGTCGCATGGTTGTAAATCTCCCTCTGATCCACAGGGGCCGCGACTGCCTGCTGAGTTGACGACCTGGGGCAAACTTTGGCCAGGTTGTCCTCGGTATTCCAGGGAACCACAATGACTTAACCAGCAAATCTCCGGAAAATGGTGATTATGCTGAGGTCCGCACAACTAGTGAGGAAGGGGCGTTGAAGTATCAAGTAAGTATGATGCGAAATATAACCGATGTGAGTAATGAGATATTTGTAATACGACCGTAGTGATGAGATATTTGTAATACGTTTCCGTGGGTTGATGCGTTCACCATAACGTCATGCGGGTCCTTCGTTTCACCTTCCTCTCAGCTAATTTTCCTATCTACCAGATGTGAGGGGCACAAGTCGGCATTGAACCCAGTTAACGTTTGAGAGAAAGGCGAAACGAAGGACCCAAATGATGTTGTGCTAAACGCGTTAGCTCCCCGAAAGGGTAGTAGCATGTTCGATCCCCATCGCAGACACATGCGGTCCGGAATTTTGCAAATATCTCAACATCATTATGGTTAAGTATTCACAGCTTCTTGAAGTCTGTTTTGTCTGAAGTACATGACATCGATCAATTTATAACATGGTCAAGTTTCAAGAGTCTTACTTTTTTTAAATTGTCCTATTGGTTTTACAAGTGCGCTTTAAATAATTCATGTTGTCTAAGGTTAAGAAAAAGTATTCTTAGAATAACGCAATTTTTGAGGTACATTTCTGTCTACTTGATGTTTCCGAGAAGAATTTGTTAGAGCAATATCTCATCGTGGACATCTAAGCCCTATATACCAAGGAATGAGTAATTGTAGTAGTTCCCGTAGAGATCGTTTGTATAGCTACGAAGATTAATAGGCTAATAATCATGATGTACCTCATGCTTTTCTTCGGAGTCGAGTATTCGCTCACGTGTGTGATTTCAGCGACATTTTGTACCGAAATTAGTTTTTTTAAACATGTATTACTTATGTACTTACTAACTTAAACGGCCCGTCCTCACTGGTTGCGCGGGTCCCAGAGTATTCCCTGGAATCCCGAGGTCAGCCTGGCCTGCCCCAGGCCTTCACCACCACAGGCAGTCGTAGACCTTGTGGATCAGAGGGAGGTTCGCCACCATACGATTTTGATACCAGGTCGGTGGTGGATCCTGGTATTGGTTTACTCTTAGCTACGCTTTGTGATGGAAACGCAGGACTCCTCAGCTTGGGAGACCCTGCCAGGGGATGAATGCCACCGCTGTAAATCGCACCTGACACCCAGAAACACCTCTCAGCCACGATGAGGCGGTGAACCGTTGGGAGGCATATTTATGTTACTCCAGTTATTTGACTCTTCTGTGCAAAACTGCATTGTTCTAGCAGCCTAATTTTTGAATTGAATTGTTATACAAAGCGCTTTTATTTTGAGTACTTCATTGAAAATTAAGACGTCATCAATGTTATTTAAGCTTTTTATTCTTTAAATCTATGTTGGAGTCGTTCAGAATGAGCAGTCGTGAACAGGCAGTGCTTCAAGCGAGGAAGACTATAGAGCAACTCCGAGGAGAGCGAAATATGCGGAGAACTCCTGTGTCTGCGACATCGGCTGACCTAATAAGGTATTCTGATTCCTGTGAAACGGTTTGCATTATTGTTTTTTTTGTGGAATCTTGTTCAGCGTGTAAAATCCGTTCTCCGTTATAGATCTGTTGTTTCAGATTCACTCAAGATATGCAACGTGAGGATGTCCTTCTGACAGGGTTTCCAAACGACAAGATGAATCCATATCGTCCAAAAAGTTCATTCCAATGTAATCTTATTTGAGTCAGTCTCATAATACATAGCGTACGCTTCGTGCTTAACTTTTCTGTTATGCCTTTGTTCTTCACTGGTACTGCTGCACCTTTTGTGACCTTTATTTAAAACTGAAAGTCCGGAGCAGTCTAGTAGTGCTAAATGTGGTCCAGTAAGATATTTCAAAATGATTCTTTCTCAACCCAATCTATCCGTGAAGTCATTGATTGTTTATGAGTAGAACAGGATATTCACTTTTATGCTGTCTATTTTTTTCTTGAGATTACAAGGAAAACTGCCAGCGTGTTGCATAAAAGAAGCACTAAAGCATTCCTGCAATTGGTTTTACATGTATATCGTATTTGTACTCCGAAGGTATAGTTTGAAAAGGGCGTTTTTAAGATAACAAAGTTTGAAGATTTAGACCATAGGAACGAATTGAAGATAATGCGTAGTTGTTATCGATGATCGTATCCCACGTTGGCGATGATACTGTCGAAACTCGACGCCTACTGAAAACCGCTTTGAGAAGAAAGAGTGAAGATGGCGGTCTAAACTTCAATCTTGTTAAAAAGTTGTCCGCCATAGAATTGGTAACACCTATATCGAGGGTGGTCCTAGCACTTTCGCAACAGTGCGCATTGTTTTCAATACATATGTAGCCGAAAACTACTGCAAGCTTTCCACTTTATACAAAAATGAAATTTATAGGTTGATGTAGAGACCAGTAGAATTCACCGAGGGGAACAATAGCCACTGTTTGAGGTTGAAGTACCACAATAGGCTCATATGCAAGTCGTGTAAAGCAATAAGAACAAGAAGTGAATTGTGCTCAGTCTTGCACTAATACCACGTTTGCGCTTAAAAGTCGACCACTTTCTGTTTTATCCGGAAATAAGATCAAAACGAGTACGATGAATACTACTCATTCCACAGAAGAAAGTACGCCGAAGTGATAACAGTTCTCTTACCAAAAGTTTTTCTTGTATTAAAGACGAATCGTGGTGATCGGTACAGGAAAGGAATACGATTGTGCGCTAGGAATATTTCGCACTTATACTGAAGACCTACTGAGCTGTACGGTATACTGAGAAGCACAAATACGATATAAGTTATTCAAATTGTGCAATTAGAGCGTATAGATAGAAAACAATAAAGGATAAAGCTCTCGCTGTTGATCAATCCCTGAGGGATGCGCCATGCATTCGACTTCATTAAGCATCGTTTGGAGAACTGGATGGATATCTGGCCCTAACATTGGCTCACGGTGGCCTACTGATGTATGAGCCAGTGCTTCTACCCTCCCAGACAAGTCTGGTACCAATTCGCCGACCCCGCAGGGATGGAAGGCTTGGTGTGCCGAGGGCGCGGGGACCGATTCCACGTGTGTGTTGCAGGGCGCCTCCGACCACTGCACCACACGCGCCCTAGCGTATATATGTAGTGGTCATAAAATATGGAGCAAGAGGAACATGTTCAGAAGAAGCTTGGCTGAATCAATAGTGATGAAGCTCAAGTACGATTTACTGGATTAGAGAAATCATATGTAGGCTCTACCCCAAAGGAACACCCACCCGATTAAAACACAAGGATAAGAAGAATAGGCAAAGAGAACATACAAGTACTCTCCAAACAGGTCATTCACCAGATTCAAGGCGGCATACCGGCATTCAAAGTGGAATAAATAAGGAGCATCATATCCCTAATTTATAAGGCGTCAATTCCAATTTCCATCGACTGCTGAAGATCGCAAGTTATCGAAGGTTAGAACCCAGCAAACTTGTTCATGTGCAGGTGCGAGCAGATCGTGTCGTTTCATCCGCATTTGAGAACTAATAGGTATCAGTACACATATCTCTGCTTCTCAATAACTTGGCTACACAGAGCTCTTCGTATGCCTAGTCACTTGTTAGAGATAGGCATAGAGGACCTACCGATTTCCCAGTGCACACAACATAATGATCCATGAGTGTGAGGCTCAATTATGTTTTACTTTTTCAAGAATTATCCCATTTATTGATATGTCCCAACCTCACATTTTGTGCGAAGCCGAGTATTTCTTTTCATTCAGTTCGTTGTCTCACACCTGTCGTGTACAATGTTCTTCGGATTTGCGTGGGGTTCCATTGCTTCGAAGAATTTACCTCTTATGAATGCCGTTGAATGCTAATGGAGTACATTCTTCGTAAAATCTTTTGGTAATTTTTCTAGGGCGTTCCCTATTCTTCATCACAGGCAGACGACATCTTTTGTGAATTGGAGGAAGCTCTTCCTAGACAAGTCTACTAGCAATCTATCGATCCCGGAAGGTTGGAGAGCTTGGTTGGTCCGAAACTTGGTCGATCCGCCTATCATACATGTATTTTACTGCATTTATACCCATTAAGATTCCCGAGCCTCTGTGTTTCATGAATAGACAAAGGGTAAGTATCTATATTTTAAAGGAACCAGGTCCCTGAAGGACAGCGATCAAGGATCGAAGAAGCAACGACGTTTTGTTTTGTGTTAGTGCAATATTCAGCTAATTTAGGGAAGAATTCCTTTCAGACTTTCAATAATATTATATAAAAGTATGGATCGATGGCATGTTTCATACTCTGCAGATCCCAAAACTTCTTAAACTCGATTGGTTTCCTCGCATCCATTACCCACGAAGGTCTTCGACCTTCTTTTGTGTGTGTGTGGGTAAGGCTGCTCAGAAAAGAAGAGAAGGGAGAATTTTAGAGTTCGTTACGAACGCCTTTTAATGCTAGTCGAATCAACACTCCCTGGAGTCCTAGAACGTCCAAACTAGAGCGTTTCTATGTGGATTGGAGGAGCAGGGTTGTACTGAAGAAGTCTAATGCCAATTTGCAGACACCGGAGCGATTAGAGGATTGGTGGGCACGGTATGGCGCCCAACCATGGAGTGGGTAGGTTGGGCCGTCTCCATAACAAACGGGATTACAACCACTGGGCTACCAGCTCCTTCGAATCGCGATAATTCCGGTATAATGCAGATTTCTAAGCAGGCTACTCTTAGCACGACTTTCAAGAAATCAGTGGGAAGATTGCATAAATAAGAGCTAAGACTTGTGGCGTTTTCAAATACTTGCTGATGAACGTGAACTTTTGTAAATCCCTTATTACAAGTAATGATTTTTGCATGCTGATCATACATCTATACTGACGCTCATACGACGAGTTGACCTCTACATTAGGAGTCATACGATGTGGAAATGATGGTCGCCTACAACTTCAAATCAACATGCTTCAGCTGACAGTGAATTTTATTAAATACGGAAAAAATACTTTAAAAACCGACTTTTCTTTAGCCTTGGTTTGACTAATCAGCATGTATTGTTTGATTGGTAAGCGAAGTTGACAAAGAACTTTATTCCGCTAGCGTTTCGACGTTTTCGTCTTCCTCTGAGCGGATAATCCGAATCGATGGTCAACAGTTCTTCGTACTCTCAATGTGGTGTCTTCGTCGTCGTATCGAGTCAAATCTTCTTCAGTGGAGTGTCGCTCGAATGAGGCAATCTCATCAATACAGGAGGGTCGGTGTTGATATGATTGTGCGGTGAAAACAATTTACCTCATACCGAAGTTAAAGAAAAGTCAGTTGTTGAAATATTGTTAGGCTCGGTGCTAACTGATAATGACACTTATTCAGGATGTATTGTCCGGAAAAACAAGTTCTTATCGTCGAACAATCATATTGACAACAACCGTCCTGTGTAAAAGAGCGTCGCGGGATGGTATTTCCTCATTCGAGCGGTGCTCCGCTAGAGAAGATCCGACTCGATACGACAACGGAGATACCACATCGAGAGTACGAAGGATTGTGGACATCGACTCGTCGACTCGGACCATCCACTCTGAGAAAGGCGAAGACCTCAAAACGTTAGCCGAACAAAGTTATTTATCAGCATAGTGTTAGCTTATTAAAGAAAGAATAGCAATAAAAAGTATTAGCATCTTCAAATGTTTGCACACAGGACAACAGTTTTCTTGTTTCACTACGGTGAGATTCGAATCTCTGCAGCTCATGAGATTTACTTTTTCCACTTCATCACTTCAAGGCTCAAATTTTGAACGTGAAAGAAAATGGGAAAATATGATTTAGTATAGAATGAGGCAATCGTGTTCTCTCTCACCCACTGTTTACGTTTGAAGCTGCCGTTCTTCCACTGTGAGGGCAAACATGTTGGCGAAACTATGACAGTAGAGCACTCAGCGTCCGTGTAAAAGAGCACCTTGTTGGCAAACTTGTAATCAAACAGTACACCACTAGGCATACATGGGAACCAAAGACATTACGGAGAAAATTTTAAGGTAGATATCACTATTTTCGCATGAAAAGGGTAAAAGCTCTTGGCGTTGATCGATCCCTGAGGGATGCGCCATGCATTCGATTTCATTCAGCATCGTCGATGGTGACTGAATGCATATTTGGCCTTTACAATGACTCGAGGTTACCTACGGAAGTATCGACCTAGTGCTCATCCTCTCAGACAGGTCTGGTACCAATCTGTTTACTCCAGACTAATGGAAAGCTTGTTGGGCATGGGCGTGGAGATCGATGCCTTGTGCGTGTATTGCAGGGTGCCTCCGACCAGTGCGTTACACGTGCCTCTCATCTTGGCATATAGGAATCTAAAATATCAGCTCGTAAAACTCTTGAAGCGTTTTGGACGAATTCTAAAAACCCAGAAATGAACCGCAAAAAGGATTGCCTTGTGATCACGTGTGATCTCGTGCCATACATATGGCCACTCTTTTGACCTAGGCAAAGCACATAATCACCCATTTAAGACTCGGTGCAGCTGCTCCGAAACAATAATTGGAGGTTGTTATTATAGGATTTATTAGGATACAATAGCTAATGTTTCGGCGGTTTCGCCTTCTTCAGAGCCTGGAAAGGTCAAATTGAGATGCGATCTACTCAGCCAAACACTTTTATAACCCTAGCAGATAGAACTTAACAAATAAATTTGTATTCGCATAAGAAACAACTTCATTTAAACACCTACCGTTTATTCGTTGTAAGTATTACAGTTAAACAGCGCAATAACAACTTCGTGTCTGTTTACCAAGAAAGACAGTGAATTAAGTTCTGTTATCGATTTTTGAACCTTTAGACTTGAAAAGGTACTGTATAGAAAACGTATGTGCGACTAATGCGAGAGAGAAAGGTCTCAACTATAAATCTATACATTCGACTCCTAAAGTACTCTAGTGATCGGCAAATTATCTTCAGTTATCGAAAAACCAGCTCCGACTTGAAAGGGTTAGAGCTGCATCTATAGAAGTCTCTTCAGTACTTGATCGATATCATAAGGAAATACCCCTAGGTGTTGAACTTTAATGTACAAGCGCACCATATATTTAATCGAATTTTGGATTTTTTTTCGAATTTAAACAATCTTGCAACTAAAACAGCAGTTTGTATATATGCAAATATATACTCATTTATTTAAAATTTTACTTATATATGGGAGATATATACGTATATAAATACCATATATATAGGTTATATACTTGTATATATAATTTAATTACCCACGTTTTGAGGTTTTCGGCTTCTACATCGTCCTTGAGCGGTCGGTTACTTTTACATACCTACTTTCGCTTCTGATTTCGGTTTTAACATCTCTCCGAATCAACCAGTAGGAAGACCGAACGAAGAATTCGTCGCCGAAAACACACCTCCCTATGATTCACATCGTGGTGAAGACCTGGATAAGCTTTTTTTTGCTTTTTTTTTTTGAAAAGCTGTGCCGAATTCGCCTCAGTTCCTTAAGCAAGAGGATCGGATCGCATCTCCATCACCACTAAGGTGGTGCTCGAATAGGGAAGGAAACTGAAATTTGATCCTAATGCAACACGTTTAACATGGCTAATAATAAATGACAGCTGCAAAAGAGCTTTGCAGGAAGATCTAGAACGTTACAAGCAGAAGAAAATACTGGAAGCAGCAGAGAAAAGAAACACTCCAAAAAAATGCCGTCTGGATTTGTGTGATTACAATGTTCCGCTGTCAACTCTAATGAACGAAGATGGGATCTTCAATGATGCTGAGATATTTGCAAAACTCCGCACCGCAGGTGTATGCGGTGGGGAACGAACGTGCTACTGTCCTTTCCGGGGAGTAGCGCGTTCACCACCACACCAGTCGGGTCCTTCGTTTCGCCTGTCTCTAAACTAGTTCTATCGATCTTTTCCCATCAGCAATCACCCGTCAGCGAGATTGATCTGAGGGCCCGAAAAGACTCCCCGGAAAGGACAATAGCGTGTTCGTTTCCCACCGCATACACCTGCGGTGCGGAGTTTTGCAAATATCTCAGCATCAATGAAGTTATATTTCGCAATATACCTTGCCATTAAAAAAAGAAGGGTAGGCAGTAAATAATAGGTTGAAATTGAAGATGGGATCATCAAAACCTCCCGCCATGATGTAGAATTAATAGCGGAAACGTTCTACACCAACCTCTTCCGTTCCGCAATCCCCGTCCCGGACCCTAATATCCCCGATGNAAATTGAAGAGGGGATCATCAAAACCTCCCGCCATGATGTAGAATTAATAGCGGAAACGTTCTACACCAACCTCTTCCGTTCCGCAATCCCCGTCCCGGACCCTAATATCCCCGATGGAGAAAAACCACCTGGAATTCTTCCGTCGGAGGTTCGAGTTGCTATAGAAAGCATGAAAAGAGGCACAGCTCCAAGACCCGATAATATCACTGCCGATTTCCTTAGAGCTGGAGGCCACAATTTACATGTACTTCTCGCAGATCATATGGCAGGCTACGTTCAAAAGGAAAAAATCCCAGACCAGTAGAGGACGTCGCGCACGGTCATCCTGCTCAAAAAAGGAGACCGAAGGAATCTTCGTACTCCATATGCTTGTTAAGTGTCCTCTATAAGCTCTTCACGAAGATTATCCTCCCGTGCAAATCAAGGACATTAGATGAAGCGCAACCAGTCGAGCAAGCATCCAAACCGTGTTCAGGGTCATCGAAGTTTGTCGGGAATACCACTTGCCTCTAGTCCTAACCTTTGTTGACTATAAGAAAGGGATTGACAGTGTCGAAACGAATGCAATCCTATCAGCGCTCGTCGAGCAAGGAATGGGCCCGTCCTACATAACGACTCTGTCCGACTATTATCGGAACTGCACTACGAAAATACAGCTTTTCCATCGACCTCTTACAATACCCATAAGAAAAGGAGTTCGACAGGGCGACACAATATCGCCAAAGCTGTTCAGTGCCGCATTGCAATGGATAATGAAGTCACTCGATTGGGATGGGAAAGGCATACGTATTGATGGAGAATTTCTATCAAACCTTCGTTTTGCCGACGACATTGTCATCTTTTCAAGAAGTACTAGCGAAGCAGAGGTGATGATCAACGAGCTCAACGAAGCGGGAAAAAAGATCGGATTTCGCATAAATCAAAAGACCCAGTTCATGTAAAACCCATGGTGTTAAGGCGAAAAAATTGACTTAGATGGCTCTCTCATTGCAGAGACCACCTCGTACGTTTACTTTGGGCGATCAATGAACATGGAAAACAACATGAAGGGGGAACTAGATAGAAGAAGGAGAGCAGCTTGGGCCTCATTCGGGCCTCTCAAAGAAGCCACCGACCAACTGAAGGATTCGAAAATTCGCGCTCATTTCTTTGATTCTACTGTCCTCCCAGCTCCCAGCGCTCTGTTATGCTGCAGAGACGTGGGTTGATACTTCGACTACGTCAAGAATGCTGAGAACTACTCACAGAGCGCTTGAACGATGTCTTCTGAAATATAACCGGCACTCTCAATATGTAACCGGAATGCGATGCTTTGACCTTCAAAATCTGTCACATCTTCGAGAGCCAGGAAAATATACAACGACAGCGAAACATAGATGGGCCGGCCACATAATGAGAAAAACAGACGAAGGATGGACGGAAAGAACAATAGAGTGGACTCTAAGAGCATACGAACGTCCCCTGGGACGACCACCTACACGTTGGCTGACGTCTTCGTAAACAAAGTTAATCAGCTGTACCCGCAGCTGCAGTTGTTTTACAGACCACGGCATGAGACTCGCAAGCGCTAGCATGCTCGAACAAAACCACCACCATGGGCTACGATTGCGAGAGAAAGGAACGAATGGTATATGTGCTAGGGTCCGCACAGCTCATGAAAACGGACCGTCCAAGTATCCAAGTATGGGAGACGGTGGAGCAGGTGTACTGTTCCCGCTCATTACGCTGACGGCTCAACCTAATCAGGCTCTTGTCCGACCCGGCTTTGAGCCCACCGAGCCTCCCTCCAGTAGAATCAGGTACTTTTCTAAGCCATTTTAAACTGCATGTGTAGACAGTAACTTTTCTTGGATGACGTCAGACATAACAACTGTGACTTGGAAGCTATCAAATGACAACGAAAGATATCAAAGAACAGGAAGAACCTTGTAGAAAGGAAACAAAAGGAATAGGAGCCATACTACTGCGAATGTTTCGTGGTACATTCGAGGGGATATTATAGAAGCTTTATTCGGAGCTGAGTACACGATATAATCGGCAGAAAATGTGCTCCAGCTCAATTATGACGGCGCGTATTTTGAAGAAACGAATATCGCGTCGAGGGTTTGTGGTGTCCCTATTTGGTTTCCTTCATGTCCAATGCTCAAAATAGCTAGGGAGATTTCCGAGTCCGATTCGGGAGTTTTTGCTATATTGGAGGATGTTTGTTGTGAAAGCGATGACAAACCTCAACGACGAAGTACTGGGACCCAGACGGAGGTCTGCTTCTTTAATGGAAGTTAGAGAATTTTTTGGCAGTTTTTTGAATTAACGTCTTCAGATCTCTTGTAATGATGCTCCTCTCGCTACTGATGTCTCCATTCGTGTTGAAGACCAGCAAATTATTTGTGAACATCCGGATATAATGTTTTGGCGTTCGGTTGCAAGTCAAAGAGCCAATGAACTAGATAATATTAGAGAAGATATTATGAAGGTAAGGTTCCAAACTGCATATATGTTAACTACTTTTATGTTAATGCAACTAAGAACTCTTAGGTGACCCAAGGGCGCGTGTGGCGCAGTGGTCGGGGGCTCCCTGCAATACACATAGGATCGATTCCCGCGCCCTTGGCCCACCAAACCCTTCATCCCTCCGGGGTCGGCAAATTAGTACCAGACTTCTCTGGGAGGATAGCAGCACTGACTCGATAAATCGGTAGACCACCGTGAGTCAATGTTAAGGCCAGATATCCATCCAGTCACCTCCAAACGATGCCTAGTGAAGTCGAATGCATGCGCATCTCTATGGGAGTGATCAACGCTGAGAGCTTTATCCTTTTTTCCTTTAGGTGGTGCAGCGTAGTTTTATAATGACCTGGCCAGTAACTAGTTTCTCTTGTAGATGCGAGACTTGATTCTAGAAAATATCAAGGAGAAGGAAGCCTTAGATAAGAAACACGATGAGCTCTACTGTCAGCTACAAGAGATTCTGAAGAATGACCGAGATAACGACGACAAATTAGACCTTATGGTGGACAAGACTGTACCACTGACGTAATTCCTGTAAATATTTAGTTGGTATTTGTCATTCTCATTGTTCTGAGTTGGATTCGTGTTGAGTTCATTTCCTTAACTGACGATTAGACCTTGTTCTTCTTAAGAGGTATTATTTTGTTTGGGATTCCATGACCCTTACACACTTCCTCTCTCTCTCTCATGCCATTGAAAGAATTCTGTTCTTTTTCTTTGCTTCAACTCCCATGTGCTCTTATTTTGTCCTAAATTTTTAATTTCAAGAAAGAGGACTTTCAAATGGTTCGCTAGAGCTGTATGGTTAGCATCGATATGTGGAATGGATAAATGATTTTTAGAGTCTTTAAGTTTCTCTTCAATGTTTTTGTGTCTTAATCATACCATACTTGCTTGAACTAGCATTGAAATCTACGGAATTGACCAGGAGAATCTTCAATTGGTTTCCTAAGGTATGGCGAACGTACGTGTTGGACTGAAGCAGGTTTCAAATTCCAATACAAGTCCATCGCTCTCGGTCCTTCACACAAAGAAGGTCAACAGTGGCCAAGATGCTTTTCCTATAAAAGTAAGCTTTTTCTTGTGATCACCATGATCGTTTGAAGTAGGTGAACCGTTGATCTTTGATGGTGATTTGTTGCGTTGTAGAAGAATAATAGCCTAGAATGGTTTAGTTTCGTGGATTATTTGGTATTTAATCTCTCCTCTCATTTGATTTATGCAATCTGACCTCTGTGGTATGTGCCATTGCTACTTACATAGCTTCATTAACGTGCTTATGACAATTTAGGGAAGATCTGAAGTTAAAAACAAGGAGAATGCTGTCTCCACAGTCGACAATAAGGAAAATCAGGCAGTACAGGTGTCGGTTGAGGTATACCGCTCTTTTTCACATGTTTTGTTTTGTTTTTTACTTTTTTCTTTCAGCGTATCTTATAAACACGGTGTAAATACATTTGGTGCTGTTTTCATCTATGTTATGATTCACTACATTTTCCAATTTTTATCATTTTTGGTAGATAGAAAATCTTGAGGGCCCGTGTAGCGAAGTGGTCGGAGACGCCGTGCAATAAAGGTGGGATCGGTCCAGAGTACCAGGTTCATCAAGCTTTCCATCCCTCTGGGATCCACAAATTGGTTACCAAACTTGTCTGCAAGATAGGAGCTCTGGCTCGATACATCGGTAGGCCAGCGCTAGTCATTGTTAAGGCCAAATAAGCATTTTAGTCACCAACGATCCCTAATGATTTCGAATGCACCCCGCATCCCTAAGTGATTGATCAACGATGAGAGCTTTATTCTTTTACACTTTTAAGAAGACTTGAATAACGCTGAAGTCTAGTCTTGCTATGGTGAACAATAATACGTTTATAGGTGGAGTCTTCATATGCTCAGACAGATGTTATAACCACTAGGCCAACTCCTTCCATTTCGAAGGAGGTAGGACCTTTATGCTTACTGTTCAGTGCAGACATACCGTTGTTATAGTGTGCATTGACTGTAAAGTTTTTAAGGACCTTCTATGCGAAGATGTAACATCGTCATATTGGCGCGGGATGGCGGAGAGATTCGAAAAGGAAATCGATTCCGAGTTGGAAACAAGCTTCAACGTAAGCTCCACATACTGTTACTATTATTGCTATTATTATTATTATTATTATTATTATTATTACTATTATTATCATTACTATTTTCTGGAGCTGTGGCAGGTGGTTGGGTGCTCGTAAAGAGTTCTTTCCTTCGAGTTTTCTCAGCGTTGTTATTCTTGTCTGTCTTTTCTTGTTTTCTTCCTCGTTTTGTAGAAAATTCTATTTTGCTTTGTAAAAAAATTTCCATGGGGCCTATGAGGTATTTTTTACTCCTTGAAAGTTTGCAACCTTTCAAACCTTGTGAAAAGCTGTGAAAGTTCATCCCTTTGTCATTGTAGTAAACATTTCCATTCCTTAGTTGTTCCAGACGTCGCTAGAATTGGACAGATCCTATGAGGATTTAGCTAAATCCGAAAGTCGCCTGAAGATACTGATGGAGGTTTTGGATGATATTATCAGTGATGAAAAACATGACAAAGAAGAGGCTGGTGTTGAATGATCTGATGATCTAAGCAATCCATCCTTCACTAATCATAACATTTCTTTTCTTCATTTATTTCAGTTTCAGGTTTTATTTGTGTTGTTTATCTTTGTTGCCTTACAGTAATAATGACCTATGTTTGCTATTATACTTACTAAAATCTCTTCGATTTTAATGAATGGATTTTCGCTCTTGAAACCTTTCAAATTTTGTACTGTGAATTTATGGATTTCGGGAACTCTACTATATTGCTTTACGTTTATTTGGCAGCTCAAATATTCCCTAGCGATCCTTATTTTTCTCTGATATTTATGTATTGTGTCGTTTGGAGTTGGTTACAGATCTGAATAAACAATTCCCAAAGAACTATTGATCTGTTGGTTTTTTATTTTGACATTTGCAAGTTTTCTTATACGTTTAGAACTATACCTACGTATCTTCTTACCAAGAGTGCTTACTTCATATCCTGGTTTAATCCTTACTTAGTTTACCATTCAATACTCTGGCGAGGGTGGTACAGTAGTAGTGATGCTGTTCAATACACGTAAAGTTCTGGCTCGACCTCTTGCCAGATAAACCATACCCCTAGAAGTTCGACCAGACCTTGGCTCACATTGCTACAAGTAGCACTCAAACAATCATAACCCTAATGGAGAGAAGTTTGGCTTAAATTATTCCCATATTTATTCGTACTAAAGGCTGAAAGTTCCACAACCTATCTATACTTTTTGTTTATTTTTATTCTTCATGACCCATCTTCACATCTGTTGTGCGGATCCCAGTGCTTCTTTATTTCGATTCATTTCCTGTCATCTATCATACTCTCATATCATATCTTCTGATTTTTCGTGTAAGGGTTCGACCGCTGCTTGAGGATCGTCGTCTTTTTTATGGATCCCTGCCGTTGGATGCTGGCCGAGTTGATTCTACTTCGACTGCCGGGATAGCTGTGCTAGAGGGTTCGTGCGTGGATTCGAGGAAGTGAATTGAGCACAGACAACCCTGGTACCAGTTTCCTGACCCTGGAGGGATTAGAGGCTTAGTGAGCTCAGGTATGGGTCGAACGAGCACAACGATGCCACCTTAACATTGCACTTTTTGGTAAATTTTGTCCTCAGGGTGAAGTTCACTTGGGTACTTTAAAATCGAAGTCCATATAAACCGAAGATATTTAACTGAAATATGGCCTTAACTGATTCGAAACCAAATGCATTAATGCAACTGCATATGTGACTCAGACAGGACCACATGCATTCATGTCAATGCATTCGCCTGCCAGCTATTAACTTTACCGTCTAAGGTTCTTTACTACATTTTTTATATCAAAGCAATATCCCGTCGGAAAAAACTTTGTATAAGGTGTCGTTCACTGCATCTCTGTTCCTTCTATTCTTCGCGCTTAATAATTTATTAAGGCCGTGAATTTTCCATACGAATTTTGGATGCCAAACACTGTTGACGAGAATGTTCTAAGATATTGCAAACTACAGAAGCTTCCAACTCAAGCACGGTGTATCACTGAGTACAATAGAGGTCTTCAACACCCTCTCCTCAAAGTTGGATGGAAATATAAGATGTAACGTTTTAAGGAGGATATACCGAACATATATTGTAGAGCCAACCATCAACGGCTGATCACATAGGGATTATTAGACTAGTTATCAGTCTTCTTTATCACTGCAAAGAAGGATAAATCTTCCAAAAACATGCATGTGTACAAAGAATAATATAGCAGATATGTTGAATATAAAGACGCGCAGAAATAAGCCAAATCATTTTTTAAAAATATGAAAAAGAAGCGCCATGGTCATTTTGAGGGGTGGGGCAGACTGGACCGTATGCAATGGTCTCAGCTGGAACCAAACACGGCGAAAAAATTGCTCCTACACGCATGCGATACAAAAATTAGACGTAGTTGCGAATACAGAATGAAAAGCCAAGTTCAGTTTCAAATTCTTGATTTCGAAGCTATTATGAGGATGGTGTTCGACTTTATTCACGTATTCTCTTTTATCGGGGCGCGTGTAGCGCAGTGATTAAAGGTTTCCTGCAATACACACGTGGTCTTTCGTTTGATTCAGCGCCGCAGTCCCACTAAGCCTTTCATCATTCCGGAAGACAAATTGGTACCAAACTTTTCTGAGAGGAGAGCAGCACTGACTCAATTCATCGGTAGGCCACTACGAGTCATTGTAAAGGCCAGATATGCATTCAGTCACCTTGAACGAACGCTTAGTGAAATCGAATGCATGGCGCCAATCGCTCAGGGATTGATCAAAGCCGAGACCTCTACCGTTTTATCCTTTATTCCATTTTTCATTTTAAATGAAAAAAATACAGAACAAAGAATGTGCTAAGAATATGTGAAGTCTATATCCATTTAACCTGTTTGAGATGGTACTATCCACTATGATAGTGATCTTAAAATATGCAATTAATTTTATAAAAAAACTTCTGGTAAACACATAAAGCATCAAATACAGTTAGAACTCCATTCAAGAACAACTGACCAGATATCAAGTGAAAAAGGTTACTCCTATCTACAAACGATTAATACAAGAATGAGATACAAATAGACTAGTAAAGCAGCCCAGTGGTGGTCCGCAATCATGGTATATTTAAAGAACCGAATTCATACAAGTAGAAATCGTTCGCGTTGACGGCTTCCAATGGCACGAACTGTGCATTTTCTAGATTCAAGTGGACTCCGGACTCCTTACTCTCTGAAACATCAATGAGAGGAACTAATGGACTGGATAACTCAGAGCGATGTCTGTTGAATTTTTCTGGGATTCACTGGCTTAACAAACATAGTAGGTTTCTTTTTCGTGCGTGAAAGTTAAATTCTTCCTTTTCTAAACTTTTACTTGTATCTGCTACATTAGAATGAGATTTGTTCACCTGTGGCAGAGGCTGTACGACTCTTACTGCGTGGTGACGGTGTCAGAAAATTCCTAACAACATTCCAAATATTCCGCAGGTCGGTGGTCATTTGTAAACTTGACAATAACTGGAGAAAAAGAAACTTCTCAAACATCCGAAAAAACTCATTTCGTGTTGTGGAGTAAGAAATCAGAATTTAATTAAATAAAATGTGAATGGATTAGACTGCTGAAGGAGTGTGGGAGAACATCGAAGACGCAAAAAGAACGTGGGCAGTAGGTGGTGTGAAGTGCGAACGAGATCTAACACATCACGAACCGTACTCGTTCTTGTTCACTACCGATTATTTTTGGTGACCAGAGTAGTTGGTAACAGACTAACTACCAACTGTTGGTACCAGACTTATCGGGGGGTGGGGGATAGCAACGCTGGCTCGATATATCGGTAGGCCACCGCGATGCAATCAATCACCTCCAAATGATGCTTAATAAAGTCGAATGCATGGCACATCCCTCAGGTATTGATCAATGCTGAGAGCTCTATCTTTTTTAACTAGAGTAGTTGAAGATTTTAAGACGTTGAAGACCTATAACGGACTCTTCGCTACGTCCCGTTAAAGGAATGCATGATTTTTAGGAATTATTCTTTCATTTGGAAATTGTCTACGGTTATGGTTTTCGAAAAATTTTAAAAAGTTAAATTTTAGAGGCTTCATCGCAAATGCTGGGGCTGTAAACATCAATGTTACATTTGGAGAACAATCTTGCACTGAGAGCGTCAACAGAGAAAGGAAGAGAAAACATATGGGCCCCAGTTATCTAGATTTTCTCTTTGTAGACTAGCAACACTTCTGTTTTGCTGGCGAGGATTTACAAATTTCAACGTTTTTTACTTCATTAATAGAGCGCACACTGTTGATTAAGAACTGAAAGCAGACACTGCTTCTGACCGTATGCATTGAAACCAATGCATGGAATCGGTGGAATGGAAGATTTGTGGCCATTCTCCATAAAGGAAGTTTGTACACCAATAGCTTAGAGCTGTACTCGGCATTTTGCTCGGCTACGTGAAAAAATAATCCACTCAAGAGATATGCTCCTTATCAGCAACTAGAAGCTCTTACATTGGTTTTTATCGGAATACGAGGGTAAAGTAGAAATGCTTAGGTCAAGATCTTTGGAAGAAAGCCAGAAAATACATTTAATGTGTGATCGGAGTGAACAGAGTAGCTCTCGATTCTTTCCAACTTCTAAGCAGATGTTCCGTGCCACATGATCAGCCGTCATGTGTTTTCCGATGAGTAAAAAACAATTCGGAGTATACATTCATTGTCTGGAACATTTGGTCGACAGCAAGCAGAGTCCATTTCGGCCAGCAGGTAGCAGACACTGGCTTGTAGCTAGCAGCTCATGTAATTGCCCGTTCGAGAACACTTTTGACGGCAGTAACCAATAAGATTAAGATGAATTCATAATTTATTAGTTCTAATATTCTAGAGCAAATATTGAATTGGAATACATAGTGATTCTGTTGGCGCTGAATCTCACAGACTGAGATTCCGTCATAATCTTTGATATTTATGGTATGACAAATGGAATTCGGGAGACATGAAACAAACAAGAATGGCGATGTTGAGCTAAAGAAATGATATGATCCTCTCCAAAAAAAAGATAAATAGTTAGCGGTGCTCCATCGCAGTTGCTAGCGGAATATAGGCCTTCGAGTCAGTTCTCGACACCGAATAACCACTAGCTTTAAGCGGAATACTCGACTTCGTGAGAAGACGCCACGCGGGACTTTTCGTAGTTGATACAGGGCAACACCTTTCAACACTCAAACTTGGGATTAAATTTTTATATACATAAAGGCAACAGCAATACAACAGGAATAACGACGGTAGAATATTGGCGTAAGAATAAGGCAACCAAGTCTAACGTAAGACCCGATAGAGATTGCCAAGCCAAAAAAAGGAGCTACTAGTCTGGCGTAGCTACGTCCAAGCGAGTCGTTGGTGGTAAGGTCAAGGCCCGGGTCGCGGGGTCCATTCCCCAAGCAATGAGACGCACCCACTAGCATGCCCGGTGGTGTGGCCGATGGCCACGAGATGCTGTGTCTAGTAGCGGCAAAGGCCGTCTCCATCGACCCATTGAATGTGTCTGCTAGGTAGATAGAGAATTTTGATAGAGGAATTCTCTATGCATCAAAATATTTACTTACTACGACATTTTCCAGGCAACTTGAGAAACAGTAGATCTGATCCTTCCAACAGAAACATGCAGTAATAGAAAGAAATAGTAGCTATTCCTCGGATAGATGCTACATGCTCTATTACGAACCTTAGTGAGCAGTAGGAGGACGAAGTGGTTCTTTGCTAATGAAAAATTTGTCCAGAGATGTGAAAAGGAAATGAGATGTGCCAAGTGTAGCCCGAGAACATCGCTGTTTGTGTTGACGTAGCACTTTTGAAGAGAAGAGGACGGAAAGAAAGAGAGGAAACGAACGAGGACGGCGATGATGAAGGCCACACCTTCCCCCCTATAAATCATTTGATGTTTCTGAACAATAAAAGAATCAACATCGCTGACACCGCTGCCATTTATTTTCTGCTTGATTCGAAGTTGAATACCTGAATTGTTCTTCTTTACAAAGAAACTTGGTGATCCTAGTAGATTTTCTACACAACTGGTATGAAGTTCCAAAAAACACTTCAGAGCTCTCTGAGGTCATCACCAATGGCAACTACTCCCACTCTTATGGATGTGGAAAAGGTTTTCCCACTTGGCCACCATGTTTCGTCTAGGGCATGGACAATTTCCAGCATCCGGTTAGTTTAGCTTGATTCTCCAAAATTCCTGAACTTATTCTCAACCTTAGTGACAGACGATTCGTTCTTGACTGGATGTCTATGTTCGACATCTAGAAGC
This sequence comes from Angiostrongylus costaricensis, assembly GCA_900624975.1. Taxonomy (NCBI): domain Eukaryota; kingdom Metazoa; phylum Nematoda; class Chromadorea; order Rhabditida; family Metastrongylidae; genus Angiostrongylus; species Angiostrongylus costaricensis. Next base: position 48,781 of record UYYA01004754.1, on the reverse strand, counting down.
ATTCCTTACTGGTAGTGTTAATAAATTTTGTCTATTTCTACTACCATCCTCATGCTAAATATTTCATATGAGCTCCGGTGCTTTTGTTGAAATATTTTGGCCCCTTAACTGCTTTGATACATTTCAAAATTTCTATTAAAAAATCCAAAAAGAAAGTAGTATGTTAGAAAATTTGTCATTCTTAATAGCCTGAAGCATCAGTGTTGGAGCTGCATCGCACAGCAATTACTCCAGCAGGGTCCATCAAGCAGTGTAGCGCTATTCGGCGGTGTTCCTCCCACAAGTTTTCCTTCCCTCTCTCACCAGATGGGGGCCGGTGAGAAGTCGGATTGTGCAGCATTTGGTCAGTTCTGAAGGAAGTCGGAAAATTTCCGATCAACAGAGACCAGTGCTTGAGGTGAAGCCTAGGAACGCTCCGGTATAATTTTCTCTGGACTTTAAGTGGAACTAACTGGAATCGACCTGACCAGCAAACAACATTCTAGAAGAAGGGAAAGTCCTCAAATTGTGGCTGAACCCATGCAGAAATCCGTAGAGAGTGATAAAAGGGTACGAGAGAATGAGTAGAGTGAAAGCATTGCTGGGACCCTCGCAATTACACAAATCAACCCATATAAGAAATAAATGTGAAATAACAATTGTCTAAAGGCAGGTATTTCGTTCTAAACAGTTTATATAGGGTCTGTGTAGCGCAGTGGTTGGAGGGGCCCTGCAACACACACGTGGAATCGGTCGCCATACCCATGACCCACCAAGCCTTCCATCCCTCCGGGGTCGGCAAATTGGTACCAGACTTCTCTGGTAGGACAGCAGCACGGGCTCGAGACATCGGTGGACCACCGCTAGTCATCACAAAGCCCAGATATCCATTCAATCACCTCCAAAGGATGCTTAGTAAAGTCGTATGCATGACGCATCCCTAAGAGAACTTTTTTTAGCTTTAAATAGTTAATATAGTAATGCGAAGTCATTCGTCGAAGCATCTGACGTTACAGTCACAAATTCGTGGTTAACACAGTGTTTACCAGATGATGGCCATCGCCACCATGGCGAACAACTTGTAGCATGTGCTAATAGGCCTGATCTAAGCTCTAACCAATACAAACTCGCGTGATCAGATACTTTTCTGGGGAACAGTTACAAAAATGATCCCTAAAATCACTTACTCATCGGCATAACAATGAAAGATGAAGCGTTTGGCGTTGCTCAATTATTGTGAGATTCGCCTTGCATCAAACCTCATCAAGCTTCGTTAGAAGTGATTGAATGCATATTTGGCCTATATGATAGTTTCCGATGATCTATCAGTGTACTCGATCACTGGTGTTATCCTCCCAAATACGTTTGGTACCAATCTGCCGAGCCCGGAAGGTTGGAAGGGTTGGTGGGGTTCGGGAACGGAATCGCGCTAGAGACCAACTCAATGTCTCCTGGCGGGGACCTCTAACCACTGCGCTACATGCACCCTTTGATTTGCGCACTAAACACATTTTACACATCCTTTGCTAAAGAAGTTAGTATCCATCCTGGGAGGTCAAAATGCAAGGCTGGGTTTGAGTTTAAGATGAATTTACTCGATTAAAAAATGACGTTATACAGAAATGAAGAAAAGTAAACGTCTGTTTCCCAAAATTACTCGCCTGGGTTGTACATACTTCCATCGCCCAGATAAAACTCTTCAATGGCTTATTAACTTGGTAGCTACGAAAATTGGGTGCAATATCTAAAATGCGTGCCTAGAGGAAGAAAAAAACTCATTTGAAAATCCTTTGGCTACTTCTTGTCACAAGGCCATCCCGTTTTTAGTTGATCTCAGCTTGCGAACTTTGGACAGTATATTTTAGCTATGAATCACGAATGCTCGAAAATTTTATGTTTTGAAGTCAAACCAATCAATGGGACAAGTATCGGAGCTCCAGTTATAAAATGGCTAACACTACATTCGGCTCAAATTCGCTTAAAGAAACAATTTTTTCACAAAAGATCCAGCGAATTTTCTATGTATAGCGAATTCTAGGGGTCTGTCATAAATCGTTTCTCAAGGAATCTCCTCACCGTTGGCCAATGAAGTGTCCATTTGTTTGTCCGTGTGATCCCTTTAATTTGACTTTACTAGCTCGACACGAAACAGCACAAAAGACACTATATTTTTACTATTATCTCTATAAATATATTACTAGGTATGTTATATGATCTTTATTTTCCTTGTTTTTGGCGAAGAGGTGACCATGAATAGCTCAGGGTTCCGTTTTGGCATATACTGGGCATACATTACTCGTACTAGGCTTCCACAACGAACTGTCAGTCAATCAACTTTCCGCCCTTTCTAAAAAGCTACCACAGCGTGAGGCTATTTAATTCGAGCGGTGCATCACTGGACTCGACTCGATGCAATCATGAAGACCCACATCGAACGAGGGAAGAACTGGTGACAGTCGACTCGGAAAGGGCTCTAGAAAAGGCAGAGACGCCGAAATGTTAGCCGAATAAAGCTTTTTTATCGACCTCGTGTTAGTTTATCGTTGAAAAACTGCATGTACTAGTTCCCAGGATCGACTTTCTATTAACCTCGGCATTGGGATATGAATGCGTCGTTTTCTTATCCAGCAATCGCAAGGTTGTTAAACAGCATACATTTACTTCCATAGAGAAACACAATACAATACAACAGTAGCTGACGTTTCGACAGTATCGCCTCCTTCAGAGCTTGCAAGGATATACTGATGTACAATTTACTAGGTCAAACGCTTCAAAAACGCTGGTAACTACATGATCAACAGCTTCTCGAAAACTCACCGCCTTTTACGTGACTTTCAATGAGGAAGATTAGAACAGTTGATTATAATCGCATATGGTTGATGACTGCACCATTCCACTTCACAAATTGATGCGAGCATACGGGGTTAGGTCGCGTATGACCTCTGGGCATTCACCCCTGCTAATAGGGAAAAGCATACCATGCATACGTATTCCTCCTTCATGTTCAACAAGAAGTTCGTGGATGGCTTGCATTGCGGAGTCATTCGATACGTTGGTGTAAAGCGCGGCAATGTCGAATAACTCCATCACGTACGCGTTATTCGTTGCATGGCTTCTCTATTCATCAGCTTATGGTTCTCCTAAATGAGTGCCTAAACTGCTCGATTTTCAGTTGGTCTGGGAATTTTTCCGCACAAATCAGAGGGCTGGCAATGGGACAGCGGTTGGCACCAACTCTAGCCACTGCGTTCATGTCTAAAAGAGAAGCCTCGGTAGTCGATTTCCGGCCGCTACTCTATTGCAGATATATAGATGATTGTTTTGTAATCTTCAGCTGTTCTAACGTTCCTCATTGGAAGTAACGAAAAAAGCGGTGAGTGTTTCGAGAAGCTGTTGATCATGTAATTACCATAGAGCTTTTCGTCTTTTTGTAAGTGTTATTGAAGCGTTTGGCCTAGTAGATTGTATATCAGTATACCCTTCCAGGCTCTGAAGAAGGCGATACTGCCGAAACGTCAGCTAGCGTTGTATTGTATTGTGTTTTTATGGAAGTAAATGTATGCTGTTTAACAACCTCGCGATTGCTGAACAAGAAAACGACTGCATGTACTGCTAAATATTGGACAAACCAAAAGAAGTCACGGCTGTAGGAGAGGTATGGCGAAGTGAGAACAGAGAGCCTACGCAATATAAAGCAATAAACCTTCTGTTTGCAACTGTCAATAGAGAAATATTTCTGGAGGCCTCGAATTTTCCTCCATACCAGGGTCACACAATCGGTCGACGAATATTACCAGAGCACCTGTTTGCATCAGTGGTTTCTCTTCAAAATCAATTTTGTTTCGCATTTGATAGCATCGTATTATCACGAAATTCGACTAGAGTAGAAACGATTTGTATAAGTGATGTATTTAATTGCAACCACATTTAGTTGATGAAAAACAGCTTATGATATATAAACTGAATAATAATAGACAGATCGTCAACCATCCCACACTTAACTAGTACGCAGTGGATTCTACGGAAACGGGAGAGAAGATATGAACCAAGACCTTTCTTTCCTGCGATAAAGCGTAAACAGAAGTAAGTAATAAAGGAGAAATGTTAATAGGACAAAAGGGAGGGATCCGTCGCCCACGTAAACTGACTCGATTCCCAGTGATACTTCTCTGCAGGCGCGGATTCACCAGTTTGTCGCAGATTATCATCCCATTATCTCCACAATTGAAGGCTGTGATGAAGAAACATACAGAAAGTATTCTTAGGCATACAAATGAGGGACAGTCGCCTGAACCATAGCATTAGTGTTACCATTATTAGTGTTACTATTTTTATTATGACTGTTATTACTATTATTTTTACTATTTTGTCAATGTATTGTCACAAATCGTGATCATTTGAAGGACCCGAAAAGCTGAGGATATTTTTAGAATGCATGTGTGTTAAAAAGTAGTGAGACTAATGAGGTGATAGCAAGGACGTGAAAAGAGCTCTTTGATAAGCTGGTATAGGCGTTTACTAGTTACATGATTCTACTTTTACTATGGCACGGCAGAGTCTACGCTCGCTAATGACCGGAAGCATGTTGTACCCTCGGGAAACGTGAGAGGAAAACAAACTAAACGGCTTCGAATTTCATTCTCACCTTTCCAAACTGAGTATTGATTTTTGAGAATTTTTACCATTGCGGTGTCTAAAATTTGATTCCTTCATTTCTCTCAATTTGGAACAAGTGAGCTCCTAATATCAATGGGTTAAAGTGGTGGCCAACTATGCAGAGGTTTGCAAAATCTCGGCACCGAAACAGGTAAGATTTTCGATTTGGATTCTCTGCCTGGAACACTTGTCATTGAAATTCGGTTCATTTAGACGTAGAAAACCTAACGAAAAGTCTTCGAAGAGAAACGAGGTAGCATTTTTTGCTCTAACTAAGTTCATCTTTTGTGTCATCTTATATCTTTGTGCGACGAATACACATTCAACGAATTCTAAGTCAATATCAGGAAGTTCATCAAAGAAGATAATACTTTCTGTAGGACTTCCACTGCTAACTTACAATACTCTACTTGGACAGGGGTTTTAGAAGAACAATTAAAGAATGCTTTACAAGGGAGCGAGCGGATTACAGCCTTTTTATCCCATAATGCTTCCGGTGCATTCTATGCAATGGATACAATGGGGCGGGAGACAAAATGAACTAAGTGCATTGAATGCAACTTAGTCCATTTGCAGTGTTCTACTTGGTCATTTTGGGTTCTTTTCTCCTCAGGCGATGTCTTGTCCAAGAAGCTTTTTATGTAAGGAGAAGCCCATAGAAGGCTGCTCTCTGCACTTAGTTAATTTACGCACAAGAGAGATTGTCAATGAAGAAGGCACAGAAATGTCCCTTGTACTCTAACTGAACACTGGAATCCGACATTTCGGATCAGTCGTTCGCTATGATAAATTAATAAAGCACTAAGGAGATTTCTCTAGAATTGCTCAGCGCTCACTGAATATGGCTCCATAAATGTTCTTGTACACAAATCTTTAAGAACAGCTATCAAGTCTTATTGTCACGACCTTTTGCTGATGTTTTAAGCGTTTCACTCATGGACATTCATTTACAATTTGCAAATTCTTTTGCTGTTTGCATTTCAGAAACATAGTTCCCTTTAACTTTGGCCTGACTTATCAATATGCATTCCTCCATTGATGAGCTGACGAAAAATTGATAAAAAAAGAAAACTTTGTCCGACTAGTGTTTCGGCACGTTCGCCTTCCTCAGAGCAGAATTGACCCGAGTCGATTGTCCACAGTTCTTCCTTTTCCGATGTGGGTCTTTGTGCCCACATCCAATCGAATCTTCTGGAATTGGGTCCCGCTCGAATCACTGACCTCACCAGGTAGTGTTTTTTTATACATGACAGTTGTTGATAGTAATCGTCCACTGATCATCGTTCCTTCTTCTCCGGACCATCTATCCCGCAGAAGTGAGCGTCACTATCAGCTAGCACAAGGCGTAGTAATATTTCCAGTTATTATCTATTTTGTTTTGTATTACGCCATTACATTTTTTATTTTATTTCTACTTTATACTATATTATCACTCATATCACCATTAGTATTTCTTACTTTATATTTTGCTTTTTGATTTTTATCTTTTTATTTTTCACTTTTTATTATTTTATTTTTCTTAACTTTTTCACTTTTTATTCAATTTTTTACATGCTGCTCGCTTGTTGTCTTAGTTTATTTTGCCTTATCTTTTATTCTATTTAATTTTTTAATTATTTATTTTGCTACTTTTTATCTATAATGCATAGGTACGATTTGCACTTCCCACCTAAAATCATCAATCTTTAATTTAATGTTAACCTTTTATTTTTTGCTTGCTATATCTTTTAACGACGGGGTGTGACGTGAGATGCAACCACAGCTACACTGAGATATTCGCATAACTTGGACCCCGCGCCAGATCGAACCACGATTTCCCTTTCCGGGAGCTCGCGCATTACACACTGCGCCACGAAAGCCCTTGCTTTGCGTTTCTGTCAGCTAGTTTTCTACCGAGCGCTGCCATAAGCAATCACCCTTCAGCGAGATTGCGACGTCTAATTACTTTACATTTACGTTACGACTCCTAGCTACCAGCAACGCAGAACTTGCAGTTCCTAAATACATACAATTCCTTCCCTCAAAGTTGCACTTTTGAACAAAGATTCTTCAATGAAGCATGTAATGATCATTTTATGACCGATGATTCACCACTATTTCATTCCCAGTCTTTGTTAGGTACTATCGTTATCGTATGAAATAGTCGCTCATAAAAATACAGTAATTTATAAGCTGGGCTGGGTGCACAGAATACTCCGAGGAATGCGGAACAATCGGATTGTTGCTGCACATTCCTTGGAATATTCTGTGCACCTAGTCCAGCTTGCGAAGATGATCGGCACGCGCTTTCTGACCGTATATGTCTTAACGGAATTCGCAGCCGTTTGTTCAGTCGCACTGAAGTATGTCTCTTCAAGTTTCAATGAACCAGAGAGCGGATCTCGAGAATATGCAAGCAGCGAAATGAAAGCGATCTTCTTACAGTAATTTCGTCAATACGACTTGTAAAACGCTTTCAAACAGTGACAGCCGATGTGATTGGATCGTGAACCATAGTGAAACAGAGACGTGATAAATAAATAAATACATATATATATATATACTCTTATAGTGATAGTATAGCTTCTTCTATGGCTCTCTCATGTTATCAACCCCTCAAGTCTTCCAGTTATCGAAATGTTATCGCTCATTGTAGGAAAACCAGCACGCATCGTTTTATGCTGATAGTGAATGGCGGACGAGTTTGCCCAAGTCCATATTCGATATGAAATTATACGTTATCCCACGCAGAAGCCGCGAAAAATTGCGCATCACGCGTTATTTGTTAATTGGAGGTTTCGCCCATGTTTCTTACTTTCAGTTCGACGTTGTTTCAAAGTCCTAGATGACTTCGTATCCTTGTTTGTTTTTTCGCAACAAACTACTGTTTTCCCAAAGAGGAGGGATGGCAACGAGTTAAAGCAGACGATATTGCAAACGAGTAGAAAACTGTTGGCTTGTCATCCCGCGTCACTTTGCTTGAAAATTGATGAGCGAAATGTTTTCATCTGCAAAACTGACGAAGATTATGACAGAAACGCTTCAAACCTTAACGTATCGCCAAGAAATTTCGGATTATGATCTCTGAACCACAACGAGGTCGTATATTGACAAATTGGGTTGTGCTATAGATCCGTCAGCAAGCTACAAACGACAATAACCTGGCGTATTTTTGCGACCTCAAAGACCAGTGATTGGAAACCTTATATATCATCACCTGGAAGTGTAATGAGGTCTGTCAAATAGAGTAATTCAATGAAGGAGGAATAGACAGAGACTCATTCAAATGTGTTTTGTAAATGGTTTGTGGTAAAACTGGCACTGCTAGCTCTCCAAATATTCAGCTACAGAGAATTTCGACAGAAGGCATCAAAAATGCGAGGAGTAGGTGTAGATTAAGAAGTCAACATTATCGACAATATTGGAACAGGGCCAGGTAGGACTCTTGGTCTTGTGGAGAGAAAACGCACATCTATCAGAAAGGTAGCAAGTAGCAAGAAGAACATTTGACAGTACAGCCATTTCCCAGCAGCTATTTTTTACCTTTGTTTGAGTACTCGAAGATACATTATTCGCATTACGAAGAACGATGTGAGTTTGTAACTGCACACATTTAGATTAAGTATGAATGTATTCACTTCTAACCTTTATTAGGGAAGCAGTATAACATAGATCTACACAAGTTTGACATTTTAATCCGTAGGCTCCGCCCAGCTAAAAATAAAGAGGATAAAATGATAAAGATCTTGACGTTGATCTAACCCTGAGGGATGCGCCATGCATTCGGCTTCATTAAGCATCGTCGGAGGTGACTGAATACATATCTGGCCTTTGCAGTGATTCGCCGTGGTCTACCGATGTGCCGAGCCAGTGCCTTCTAGACAAGTTTTGTACCAATTTGCGGACCTTGGAGGGATGAAGGGCTTGGTGGGCCAGGGGCGCTTGGATCGATGCCGTGTGTAATGCAGGGCGCCTCCGACCACTACGCTGCACGTGCTCTTAGCTAGGAACAAGCCTATTATAAAACGCTTAATTTTTATTGCTCCTAGCAAGAAGGTAGCTGTCAGGAACTGGCTGGGCTCTGATAAGAACAATGAACTACATTCATTGGTATACTGAGTTCAAACTGCAGGAAGGAAAAAGTGTTTGAAACTTGAACGTGAATAAAAACATGTAGCTCGATTGTCGATGAATCTAGTGACTTCTTTCAAAGAACGCTGACCGCTTTCTATTTTTGTTAAGTGAAGTCTAGGTTTTCGAAATTGCAGTATGTAGATGTGGGTAAGGCGAAGTACTTTGTAGTTTTCAGGAAGTTCCTGACTTTCTCGTAAGATCAATGAGCCGTCTTAAGAACTATAAGCCGTCTTAACCCTTTTATTTACTGCCTTTTTCTTTTTAACGGCAGAGTATACATTGTGAAATATAACTTCAATGATGCTGAGATATTTGCAAAACTCCGGACCGCAGGTGTATGCGGTGGGGAACGAACACGCGCTGTTGTCCTTACCGGGGAGCAGCGCACTTCACCACCACACCATCCGAATCCTTCGTTTTGCCTGTCTCTCAACTAGTTCTATCGATCTTTTTGCCATCAGCAATCACCCGTCAACGGGATTGATCTGGGGAGCCCAAATCGGCATTGAACCCAGTTAAGCTGAGGCTTAGTTATAATCAGCCGTCTATTTCTTCCTATTCACCTCTCTAGGAAGTTATTCAGGACCACAATGATGCTGAGATCATTGCGGTTGTATTTCAAATACCATCCTGCCACTAAAAAGGAATAGACAGCAAATAAGAAATGATCACATTGTTATTCATAGTGTTGGCTTCCCAGCACCGTGAATAACGAAAGCTTTTTTTGTCGGAATCGGTCGACATTCGTCCCGTCTGGCTAATGCACGATGTTGTTAGAACGATATTATCTGCAAAACGAAAGTGGTGTACCTGCAAGGCAGCGAATTTCACCCCTGTAATATCCCATTCCAGTTTTCACTTGATGTTTTAAGGGCGGTTGTTAATGATTTACGAAAATGGTATCTCTATGGAACTCCTCTTCACACCATCGTGATAGTGTAGAGTGATGAATTTTTATACTGTGAAAAGTAGTGGCACCGCTGCTGTCCAAAGCTTTCATGATTCATTCCATCTTAAGTACTCCATGGATTTCACTAAGTCGACGAAACAAACAGACCACATTCTTCTAATCTTATGATACACTAATAAGTTCGACTTTAAAGTAAACATAATCCATTGTACTGGGCTTAGGTGAGCTACCACATAACCTTTGCTACACGTTTCTCACTGATTTGCAACAAGTGGTCTACCTCAGGGCAAGCTGACATTGAGTCCAAAATTTTTATTGCCAAATCTTGCCAAGGCTAGGTCTATATCTAGCTCCTTACTTGTTTTGAAGGAGAACACAAGGTCGCATGGTGTGATGCGTATGGTAGATAGCAGGAATAGAGTGACAGAACTTTCTAGTGACCCCGGTAAAAAATACTTGCACTTTGCTGAGATCCCCATTACCCTTCATGAAGATTTACTATGAAAATATCAAATATAAATAATTTCGCCTCTTTGTTTCAGTTGGTGATGACTGCTAATATGCTGCTTAAATTTGTTCCCTTAGGTTAGTGCTCTAGTTTGCTCCGTAAACGTTTGACATTTTCGAAAGTCTGGGCAACATCTGAATCACAGTTGTAGCAATCAACGGGACAACATTCGAATAACAAGGTAAACAAAACAACAGATCAAAAGGTTAGAATTTCATGAGGATACGAGAAACGATTATTCACAATTTCGATTGGGAATCGCTAATATATTCACTAAGGAACTACGCAGAGCACTGGTTAGAGTTGCACTGTAGCAAGCACCTTATAAATGTCTGATTCGATCACCTGGCCAACGTTCATCAAGCCTTCCATCCCTGAAGGGTCAAAAGTTGATATCAGACCTATCCGGGCGAATAAAACCACTGGCTTGACATATCGCTAGGCCACCACAAGTTACTGTATAGGTCAGATATGCATGCAGCCACTTCCACAGTCGAATGCATGGCGCATCCATTGGAGGCATTGGTTAAAGCCGAATGCTTTATCTTTCATCTTCCTCTTAGCATTCTATACATACGTCTTTTATAATTTATTCGCTTTGTAATAATTATAATATAATATAATCTTATAATAATAATATTTATAATATAATACAATAATATTATAGTGATAATATAATAATAATATAATAATATAATAAAATAATATAACATAATAAAATATATAGCATAATAATACAACAATAATATAATATAATAACAATTGAGTAATAATATAATATGATAATAATATCTAATATAATAATATATACTAATATAATATAATATCTTTTATAATGTATTCGCTTCCACTTTGTTCAATTTCGTAGACCTCAAGAATTTTTATGTACAATTTTCTCACTAGTACAGATTTCCTGAGTCATATCTCTGGCAATCATGTTAGAGAGAGACAGAGAGAGAGAGAGTGCTCGTAAATTTTATGGGGACCATTTTGAAGAAGCATCATCAGCTTTGTGAAGTAGAGCAACCTTTCTTGTACCAAAGAGAAGGCTGTGAGCGGCGCTGCATTTGTGCCTGAGATGAAATAAGCTTTTTTGCATATCCAGTATATGACACATTTACCGGCTTGTTGTGAAAACTAATTTGTTCACACGACGAATTAAGGTCGTTTGCGCCCACATTAAAGAAATTTAACGACTAACTTTTCCAGCAGTCATTTAAGAAAAAAGAACCTCTAAGTACAGCATGTCATCGATTTCATCTCGTGAAAATCCCTCTATAGAAGAAAGATCTGGCTCTGGTCCAATACATTTATTAGACAAATATTGTTACAATTATTACATTGAATATGGATGAAAAATGTTCACTTCCATTGGGAAACGAAACCAAGAAAGTGTCACTAAATGGCTCCCATTAGAGGAATGCGGCTCTGAACGCCTACGGCAGAGTAAAAAAATATTTGTAAAAATGTCACATTAATAGTCTGCCCAGATAGTGGCATGAAAGACAACATACGCCTCGGGCGTAATTTTAAGGACAAAACCAAAACGAAAGACAATTGATAATTTTAAAGACAACAGTGAATGACAGAAAGATATACATTTCATCTAGAACCCGGATATATTTCTTATCTTCTTGTACCGTCTTCGAAAAACACTCCACCGTCCAGTGCGCAATATTTGGGGCATATTCCTGAAGAACGCCATCTCTTATCTTTGAGTGCATTTGTTAGATCTATCCAGATAGGGAAAGAGAAACAAGCCTCGTTCTCCTTGAGGTCCAGGCTGTCCAGGTTGTCCCGGAGGCCCAGGTTCTCCCGATAATCCCTGCGGTCCAGGTGGTCCTGGAGGACCCTGTGGACCCAGTAATCCATCCGAACCAGGCCGTCCTGCATATCAAAATTTTGTATTAGGTACAATAAACAAATTCTCACTTACACAAATCTTGACTAGCTTGCTTATTTTTAGTATTCCTGAACAACACAAATGCTTTTGTTGCAGCTGTTGCAAGAGAAAAGTTTTGCGATAGATAGTTAGGTTAGATGTGCTTCAGAAAACATAATACATATTGCCGCATTCCTGTTATCGATCAAAGTTTTAGAATTTTTCTCGCACTATAAAGAGATTATGACAGTAATTTTTTTCAGTTTTTTTAAACAATAAGTTGTCAACTTTCTAAGAAATAAGATTCCTAAATTGTTCTATAGACTAAAAACGAACCACTCTGGCCAACATCTCCAGGTAAACCAGGTGGCCCAGGATCTCCCGGTGTGCCCGGGTCCCCAGGAATTGCAGGTGTGCTAAATAAGGTATAGAATTAGTGACTTATCGGCACGATCCACGTAAATTAGAAGAATAGAAATTAGCTGCTCATTACTCGCCTAAATGCCGGTCGTCCAGGATCGCCTCGCGCTCCATCCCTCCCAGGATCACCTGGGGATCCAGGCGGTCCAGGTGGACCTGAAATTAAACAGACAATTGTCTAAGCGCTTTTCAATCACTGAACGTCGTACCCTGTGGTCCCGGAGGCCCGTCATTCCCGTTGCGACCTGGGTGACCAGGTTGTCCAGGGCTGCCTGAAACAATAGCGGTATGCTGGAACAATTTCATCTGTGAGGACAAGAAGAGTTTTTATTGGCATAAGATTAAAAGGGGATCCGAAAGACAATTTGTAATAAAGACGATTTCTTGTCTTACAATAAAGTCATGCTCCTCGGATGAATCGCATCACCCGTTTCTTTGTAATAGAAGTGCAGACAGCTAAAAAACAATTCCAAACCCACGGCTTACCAGCATCTCCAGGTGGTCCCGGAGGTCCCGGCTCTCCCGGGGGACAAGGATTACAGGGCGGCTCAGTGACCTCTTCACAGATCCTTAAACGGGTATTTCTTTTCAGAACCACTAAAAATTTAGAAACAGAGAAGTAAATCAAGGATTTTGCAGATTAGGTTTGCTCCACGTAGCCTGTTGAATTCAAAGCTTACGTAGTAAAAAGAAACTAACGCTGGTGGCCTTCCAGGAAATCCAGGGGCACCTGGTGCACCAGGTCTTCCTGGTATTCCATTCCTACCAGGTGGACCGTCTGGACCCGGCAGTCCAGGTAAACAACACCCTTAATAAAGAGTAGATTATGAACTGCTTCGTTCTCGTATAAATTCATTGTCACATTTTTAAGATGCACATTGGAATAAGTTTTTTCCTTTGCAGAAAAGCTTGCGGGGCTAAATTAAATAATTCTTGCGAGAGGTGTAGAAAAACTCGGCGCTGTGCTTATTTTGCCGATTTTCTTATGCATAGTTGTCGCAATGCGGAGATGAAGAAGCTTTCCATTATGAGAAAACATCAACATTACGTATAAAATTTCTGGTCGAAAACTATGAACTGGAGAGTTTCAAATCCTACAAAAATATCCCAGGGAAAAATCTTGCCTTGACAAACATCCTGGGAGACCTGCCTCCTTCGTCTCGTCTGATTGGATGAACGAGCCAAACCCGGCAGAATAGCCTTAGGAAGTGCTCGGTATTCTGCTACTTCCACCATTACATCTCTTGCAGATAGCTGAAAGAGAACCTCTTCTGCAAGCGCGAATAATTTACCCCTGAGTACTGACTTTACCTTACAGAATTCCATTTCACTCTGAACTCTTGCGTGAACCGAGTTTATGTAGTTGTTGACGACGGGAAGCGTGATGAAAACTGCTACAATGGCAACTAAGGAGAACGAGACGGCTGAAAAAGCGACGAAGCGGTAGGCCCGCTCTCGCCGATCCGAGTCCATCCTGTGGAGAATAAACGGCGTTTGAAGTGGGCCGAGAAGGCGAGAGGAAAAAACGCACTGGAACCTGAGAGTACTTGAATACTTGAATGGATCCTCTTCACGGTCAATCGCACAAGTTCCCATGCATTTTTCATTAAATGATACTTTAGTTATTTCACAATACTACTCCAATTGTATCTAAAACTACCCATAACAGGGGTTTCCCATGTGCTCACGACAGGTGGGACTAACCCTTGTAAATGAGAGAGAGGTTTGCCATCTTGTGGCTTAAGAGGGTAGAACTTCTTAGCCATTGGTTTACCCCTTATTTGGACAACACTTTAGAAATATTGATCCTGCTTCTCAGTTTAGGTGGTTCTGAGAAGGAGTAGGAAAGAACGCTCAGCAGTAATAAGATAGAGAACTAGATGAGCCCTGGCAACAGCAAAAGTAAATGAATTGTGAAAATTATTGGGAAGGCTTGCTAAGGACGTTAGCTTACGACGAAACGGAGGCATACGGAGGAACTGGATTTTCTGGAAGACAATTGCACAGCATCAATACATATCTGGGCTAGTGACACAAAGATGAATCGAATGCGGAGTAAGAAATTTATAGAATGGTTGATTTCTGTCCATTTCAATAGTTCAAGATTAGCATGTGCTTGATGGTTCTGAGTCATCAGAACGGCAATGATGCTAACCTTGCTCTGCAGGGTGAGTAAACCTCTAATCATGTGAGACTAAGTAGAAGCAAATGGTGATAAAAGGCTTTACGTCCTGGCTTCGAAACATCTTTAATTTGTCAAATGCAAGGATATGTGAAGAACTTGTGAAGAAGAAAGTCAAAGTAGCTAAAATTGAGTGACCTATCATAAGCAATTTGTGAAAAGTCGTAAAATTCTCATTAGAAGCGAATCGCAGCCCGCGAATAGTTTCGATGGGCGGTGTAGTGGGATGCATCGCTAGGGGTTTTATATCAATCGGCTAAACTTTCTTCAGACCAACTTATAATAGAAATGCTAGCCAATCAGAGAACTGATGGGCGGCACGACGCTGATGAAGGCCTCATCCGAAGAGTAGCGCTTAAAAAATGAACTCCGTCCAAGGATGCGATCTGCCCGCCCCTCTACCCGCCCGAAGAAGGTGAAAGGGATTCTAGATGAACTAGACAACGGGAGAGAGTTCGTGACACTGTCGGAGCATCTGCAATACCTCAATGATTTAAATGAAAGAATTCCATCTTACCAATGTAGTGTTGCATTAAACCAGAAGAAACCGGCTTGACAGAGAATAGCATAGATATGGATTGGGTTTTAAATGGAATTGAACTTACAAAGCAATGCCTGTTCCTGCGAATCCCTACTTGATTCGTGGCCACATATATGATTATGTTGCATGAGTTTTCTTATGGAATGATACCCTTGTGGCTTCTTCTTCAACTCTAAAGCAGCCGATTACTTACGGATGAACGTACAAAGTTCCTAGCACAATTTAAAACCGTTTTTCAGTTAGTCATTACCAAAAGATATATTTTTGGCAATTTTCATGCAAAGAGGCTGCTTTAGTGATCGGACAGAAATTCTGTTAAAGTTGAAGGGTAAGCATATGATAAAAAAAACTAATGGGAAACTTCCTAATACAGTATTTCTCGTTATCCGTTAGCAGTTTCTTGTTCAAAAAATGCTTACCTCTCTTTTGCATGGAGCCTCAGGCTACCTAAACTCATAGTTATGCACTATAATCTAATCATCGCAGTCTAACCCTATACAAACTAGTGCAGAATGGATTTTCTGGAGAAGAACAAGTACTATCAACAGGCAGTCGGCCAATCAACCGTCCTCTATAAAAAGGCGCCGTCGACTGAAGTTACCTCATTCGAACAATGCCGCATTCCAAAAAATTCCACTTGATGCGACAACGAACACCAGCATCGCAAGGACGAACTGCTGTGGACAACTGACTCGGATCACTCGGTCTCTGAAGAAGGCGAGCGTGTTGAAACGCTAGCCATCGCGAAATAAACAGTATGTTTACAATCGTGTGCCTACTCATCGAGAAAACACGAAACTATATTGTTAATTGGCGAAGTTAATCGAAAATCATTCTTGGGAATAATTACAGATATACGTCATAACTGTTTGAATAGTGGGAAAATTAGTGGACATGTCAAGAAATTCACAAACTCCTACTGAAAGTGCAGTGTTTGAGAGTTGAACTAGTACGTCAAAAGGGACCAGTTCTGTTGTGCGGCAACACTAACACAAGAAGCATAACCAACGAAAGAATAGGAAAACTGAGACACTACGCTCTACCCCGCTTCGAATTTCAAACCGATGGCCATTTATCAAACAGTTCAAAAGGTTTCATTAGAGAAGTTGCCAATTACATTTTTGAACTTGCTTCCACAACATTTACGGGACACGTGAAGCTTATGTATCTACCACTGTAAAACAAATAGACCGGCATAACGCTGACAGAATTGCTGAAGCTTCAGTGGTTGCCGTTTCGTTCAAGAAATTCCACTATTCATACGATTTTCCCGAAACTTTTTCTAAGCATCCTAATAGCGTCGAGGGTGTAGACGTCGATAACATCTTCGTTCTATTTTATCGTGACCTAGCACTATCTATGAGCCTAACAGACCACGTCTATCATCCACTCTTTGTTGAATTCGTCTCCTCATTCTCATCGGCTGCTGGGTGTACTGGGCATGCCGCTGCATCTTGTTGACCTCGGGTGCCCCTAGATCTCTAGGAGCGGTATAAACAAACAGAGCACCTTCATGTAAGGTTTTAGTTTCCATTTTATTAATTAGAATTATTATCAGTTCCTCTCATACCAGAAAGCCACAGAAAATCAATACTGCTTGCTTTAATAAAGGCAATGGCAGTATTACTTGCTGCAGGAGCTCTTGGCCTTTTAAGGGCTTCAAATTTCCTACTAAACTCTGTAATTTGGTAAGTCTTTCGAATGCTTTTGGATTTAGTCTTTCCTAGTACTCACTGGAGACTCGCAGTTGATTCTTCACTAGCGAGTCGTGAAAAACGTTGAAAAAAATGTGTTAAGCCAACAATGCGGAGTGCTTAGGTTTTTCAAGCACAAATTCATCACAGGGCGATGACGCAAGCGGCAGAGTTTTTCCGCGCCGGAGGCATTTAGTACGTTCCGGCCACGCGACCGCGACGTCCATAACCGGTTCGGGTGCAGTCTGCATTCATACCAGCCATCTTCTCTCACGTACTATTCACAACATTAAGGGAACTAGTGGGGCTTCTCAGAAAAGTTCTTGTCAGTGTGACTCCGATCAACAACTATTGGAATGAATCTCTTCGTCAGTGATCTCAGAAAAAAGAGGTCAAAAATGAAAGGGCACAGTAGCGCAGTGCAGTTAAGTAAGCCATTCAGGAAACACATGTTTTTTTAAGAGACTGGAAAAACTACTGCCTAGTCACCAAAGAAATAGCTATCCCATGAAATCTCAAAAAATCAGTTCTTTGTAGCTGCCACAGTTGAAGGTATTCGCTTTTATTTTAACTAGGCGACTACCTGTCACAGTGTTATATTTTAAAAAAGATCAAAAAGCTTTTGGTTAAAAAATTCTTGGACGAGCACGTAGTTGGAATCCTGAACCTCGAAATTGGAGTGATGTGAAACGCTCTGGTCTCGCGCCACAGACTGGATCGCTGTACCCAAGCATGAACTTCGCGCCCTGTTCTTCTATGTGAACAATTATCCCACGGATAATGCAAGGATGCAGAGGTTTTGGTATGTCATACTTCTTCTTGAAAAGCATGTTAGTTGTCAGACTTGGATGATTGGTTGACTGTTGTCCTCTGCAGCTTGCTGATTCATTTCAAGTTCTGGTTTCCTACTTAGATGAACCAGCTAGACCGTTGCCCTGCCTACCACTTAGGCTGTTCCTCACATTCCCACACAACATCTTTAAACAAAGCCATATAAAATCACATCCATGGCTATACAGATAAAAGATACATAGGCAAAAACCTGGTTCTCTTATGATCGCAATGTTTCAGTTCGGTCTCTTCAGGCACGGGTTGCATGGAGTGCGATTTGCTCGCAAGCCTCCAGTAGGAACACTTAACATGTATTTACTCGTTAATATAAAACTTCGTAACGCTACAACTTTAGAAGACAGACATTTTTAATTGAGAAATGTGACACTTTCTAGAAGTATCCGAAGACGCCGTGACAATTGAAAGTGTCATATGTATTCGCAGTCTAAAAGGATTAAAGGATAAGCATTTGGCGTTGATCAATCCTTGAAGGATGCGAAATGTGTTCGGTTTTATAAAAGATCGTAGAGGTTGAATACATACCTGTTCTATATAATGAGTTACGGTAGTCTGTAGAGTTCACTAACCTAACAGAGATGGAAGGCTTGATGGCCTCTACGCGCTGAGGCGAACCAGGGATTGATAGGGCATGAATTACAAGGCACCTCTAACCGCTGTGCTACACGAGCCCTATCCTCATTCAGCTAATACTGATACTACTAATTCCACTACCACTACTAATGAGAATGCCAACAGTACCAATAATAATTGAAAAAGCTTGTTAAAGCAATATATACAAATGATATCTTCTCTCATTATAAAAGGTATTTCACCTTCCCAATATTAAGAAGCAACTGCTGAACTTGTGCATGCTTTGATCACCTATCTATGGGGACTCCGACACATTTTCTCGTCACTCCGTTCTAGTGCTATCGTTGTTCATGGTGCTGGTCTATTCCGACCACGGTGTTGGTCACGAGAATCATTATAAGACCTATAAATCATGCCTACCTAATAATCCAGATGGCTAACGAGGGCGGAAAACAAGTGTGCACGTCTTCTAAGCGCTCATGATCAGGGACTTTTGGTTATATTTAGTTCATCCCCATTTTTCGCCCGTCATTCGTCAAGTGTTTTCATCTCATTGCTTGCACATTTGGGTTTTGCAATAAATATATATTCCATGGCGTCTTAAGAATATTTGTCAGTGTGAAGTGCCAAATACAGTTTAGGTGTGTTGGTTATGTTTCAAAACGAACTATGCGAATGCTTTGTACATTGATGCTAGGGTTCTCAAAGTACTTAAAACGTCAACCCATGTCTCGGCTGCATAACAGTTCTAAGAAGAACGTTCAGTTAAGGAAGAGCCGTCATCCATCACTTTCTCGATGCCTTTACAGAGGAGTGCGCTCAGGTTGCACTCTTTGTGCACCATTTCTCCTTAAAGTTGTAGATGTTTACTGAACACTATAGAGGCACGCGTGCCCAGGTAGTTAAACGTGCTTTGCAATGCACGCTGGATCGATCTCTGGTTCTATTGCTCTCCATGAGCCCACCATCCATGCCTCCATAGCAAGCAAATTGGTGTCAAACATGTCTGGGAAGATAGCAGCACAGATTTTATAATTCGTTAGGTTAGGGTCATTGTGTGAGCCAAATTTGTATTCAATCACTCCTACGATGCTTAATGAAGTTGAGTTCATTGCAAATGCTTAAGAGATTAATCAACTCCAACAGCTTCATTCCTTATTTTCTAGTGAACACCTTAATTTGTCGCAGGATATGGTCAAAGACCCATGACTTAAGCTTATACTTCCTATCACAGAATGGGTTTTTCGGAGGCATAGTTGATTAAGGAAGTGGTCGCATTTGTAGTTCCAGTCCTCTCTTTGCTTATACCTTTTCGTCTTAATCGACCAACTTTATTCACCACTAAAATACGGTAGTGAGCAGCTTCAGCGAGATGGTGCCGTCCTGTCTGGATGGTGACCGGCTTATGTGAGATGATGTTATGCGGTCCCACTCCTTTTCTTATAGAAACGACAAAGTGGTAAACGAAAGTTTCTATTTCCTTGCACTTGTGATAGCCATCAGATGATGTTCTTATGTTTGATAGGCTTCATGTTACACCACCAGAATCACAGTCGTTTTCACATTGGTAAACGCATTTTCGCAGTAAAAAGTGCTTAGAGTAACAGTACTCGCACTAACAGATTGGTACTTTTGATAGGCCTCTTCTACCCTAATTGAAATCTCGATGCGTGGGGAAAACTTTAGCTGAACTTTCTAATAGATTCTAGGTTCGGTTAATGTGGCCTTCAAATTAGCCGTTGTTCTGCGGATAGTCCTACTTTTTACTTGCGAGGCCGTTGTTGCTAAAATTTCAAGGAGCTGATCTCATACGAAGAAACATCTGTCTCCTTTCCTACCTCATTCGCGCCATCAGGAAAACAAACGCGTAAATATGTCAGGGTTCGCTGCTTAGATCTTAGCAAACCCAACATATTAATGGACGGCATTCGCATATTTGTCTCTTTTGTTGAAATTTTATGGAAAAATAACATACAGGATCATAAAACAGTGTCTAGAACTGCTCTTCTTATCCGAAAATAAGGGGCTCATGACCGATTGCTGACTCTAACATTATGCCGACAATAATAGGTCAGCGATAAAAAAGCTATGGGCGTTGATCAATCCCTGAGGGATGCGCCATGCATTCGACTTCACTAAGCATCGTTGGAGGTGATTGAATGCATATCTGGCATTTCGAATGACTCGCGGTGGCCTACCGATGTGTCGAGCAAGCGCTACCACCCTCCCAGACAAGTCGTACCAATTTGCCGACCCCACAGGGACGGAGAGCTTGGTGGGCCATGGGTGCGGGATCGATTCCACGTGTGTGTCGCAGTGGTGCCTCCTGCCACGCGCCCTTTCGAAGGCAACGAATAAATCAAAAAAATAAAAAAAAATCTGAACTATCAAGGAATATAGTGTCTGGAGGCGTTCTTAGTTGATCTAACACACAGAAATGTCTCAATAACTTGACTTCATTTGGCACCGTGGAGGTCGTTGAATGGATATTTAGCCCTTACAGTCGCTTGCAGTGTCTTGAGACTTTTAAAGTCGGTGTTTCATCCTCTAGAACTAGTCTGGGCACTGATTTGTCCAACCCGGGGAGATGGAACACTTGGTTTGCCCATCGTGGCTATGTGTGTATGAGCACGTGCGTGCTGTAGAACACCCGGAAAGTGAACACGTGGGTTCGAAACCCAGCTGAGGTTCCGAGTTTTGCTTACATCTCGACTACCTTGTGGTTACATTGGGATGCTTTCCTAAGCCGATTTTTCCTTATCCTAGGTATACATAAGCAACACATTCCTTTAGATTGGTAAGGCTGATTTTGGTTGCAAAATCTTTATTTGACTAACGTTTCAACGTATTCGTCTTCTTCTGAACCAGATCTATTCAAAAAAATAAGAATTAAATCAGAAAGTAAGAACTGGTCGAAAATTCTATGCCGTTTTCGCGTAAGCTGAAGAATATTTGAGGATGTTTTCACGACAATGATAATTGCTCGAACGCAAATCATCGCATAATAATAGCGAGAAAGGCACTTAGGCGTCTCCCGGTTGTACAGTGAAAGTCCCATTGCCGGCCTGAATACGACGATTTCGTTCTGACCAGACTTTCACAACACGTGCCCGACAGAGCGAGTTTTTCGGGAAATTCCGGTAATTTTTCGATAATTAGAGCACTTTAGGAATTAAGAACCCGATAGACTTGTAGAAGAAGAGAGAGACTTCGACTTTTTGCTCTAATCGAATAAATCATTCTAAACTACTTCTTTTCCTCAACACTACACTTGACGACACTCACACGTCTGCTTGAATGAGATTCCGCTTGTTGGATTCCTTTAGAGTTCAAAATTTGACCACCGTAAAAGGAAGCAAAAAGAGTTGGGGCTTTAAGATAATTTGGACTCCACCTTGATAGAATGATGAAACTCGTAATTTGTTGGCCAACATTCTTCGAATGCAATAGCTTTCGTCTAAACTGATAAAGTCCACCACCAGAGGGCATATTTCTGTTTGAAGTATGAAAGCTCAATTATTTTTGGACCTGCATGCATTAGAATCAATACCTTTTGCCGCAAGTTTGTTAAGAGCATAATAAGTTATGGAAGCTTCACGTTACCAATTAATGAAAGGTTATCGGCGGAAAGATGGTAAAAGCTTAAAAGTTTCTCAATAAGAGCTGTGAACCATCAAACTGTTGTTCGTGAGAAAAGGAAGAGTGATCGCTTCATTGAGTCAGATTTCGATTAGCGCATTCTGAATAACAAATTTGAGATCACGTCACCCTTTCAAACAAAAGTTTACTGATAAGGTAGCAAGCCATCAAAGCTTTTTGCCAACAAGAGACAAGATTTTTATTCCATTAGCACGGAATTTTGATGTTATGGAAGCACAAAATTCTTCGAAATCGTTGTTAGGAAAGGTTTTTTCTCGGAGATTTTGCAGGAAAAAGTTTTTCGGGAATGAAAAAGCGTTAGTTTAGTATGAAGCAGAGTTTCATAATCTAACTTTTTTGGCTTTTGCAGCATTCCTCATGAAAAGTGTGGTTGAGCGTTGTCGTACAAGAGCAGTGGAATTTTTTTGTTTGTCCAGTGATGAGGACATGCACTATAATTCTCC
This sequence comes from Angiostrongylus costaricensis, assembly GCA_900624975.1. Classification (NCBI taxonomy): domain Eukaryota; kingdom Metazoa; phylum Nematoda; class Chromadorea; order Rhabditida; family Metastrongylidae; genus Angiostrongylus; species Angiostrongylus costaricensis. Next base: position 26,371 of record UYYA01004754.1, on the reverse strand, counting down.
GTGAGCTTCATCTTTTTTTTTCTGATTCGGTGCCAGTGCCTTTCTGTTGCAGTTGTTTCATCAAGATTCAAGAAAGTGTACTGGACGGCTGCAAGCCACCAGATAATGGTCATGACCTGCACCTGGTGCAAATTCAGCTCATGAATGTGTTCAGGAGTTCGACTTAGTTCACTTACTATGGCGAACGTCGTCCATTGCCTTTAGGATCCATTTCTTATTGTGCGCGATGATCCGATAGAGAAATGGTTGTTTTTGTTGAATAAAAGAAGCTCAGAACATCCTTCATCAAGACAATTTTTCTTCCTTCCTCGAAATCGCATGGTACCACGTTATCGAGATTGTTCATTTTTCAGGTAACGAACGATTGCCGAAAGGTAAAAGCTGAGTTTTTTAACTAATTCTTAAGAGATTTTCGTAAGATCAACTTCCAGTTAGCGCCTTTCGTTGCCTATCAACAACTGGGCATGCATACCCTTGAGGTTGTCGTCATGAAGTTTCAACTCTTTAGGCGTAACGAAGTTTTACTAGGACGTTTTCTTATTTTCTCCGACACAAGCTCATCTAATGTCGTCAATAACAAATTTGTAAAGTTATGTACTGGAAATACTTGAACAAGAAATAATTTATAGAAGGGCAAAACAGTTGCTACATTTTAGATAGCGAACTAAATACAAATGAAAAATAGTTGGGCAACACACAAAATTCTGAGAGAACCCACAATCAACTTCCTTGCTGAAATATGGGAGAATACTTCTGCTATATGGAAAATTTTGGGAACCACACAAAAATTGAGAAGAATGTGGATGGGCGAAATTTCTTAAGGATCGATCATCGCATCCCTTCACCGAATCAAGTTTCTCTTTCGTCGTTGACACCATAGAGTGCAATAGGAAGCAACAGACTAATGTGTGACTAATGTTAACCGAAGAATTACCCGAACTCGCCAAAAGGCACATAAGCCAGGAAGACGAAGTCAGGAATCACAAGGATATCTCAAAGTTAGGATCGCCAACAGGATATCCATTAGCTTGGTGCATATGAAATGTCCGATTTCATTGTTTTAATATTCCGTGCAATTTTTTCAAACGAAAATTTTGATTTTCATGTGTGTTTAATGTATATTTCTGAAGCACAAACTCGGCTCTTTCTATGTCTTGCACTGGTTTTTTTCAAGATTTACTATTTTAACATTTTTATAGGTTTTAACTTTAGCATGAATCAACGAGGGCGCGTGTGGCGCAATGGTTGGGGGCACCGTGCAACACACATGTGGAATCGAACCCAGCCCATGGCCCATCAATCCTTCCATTCCTCCGGGGACGGCAAATTGGTACCAGACTTGTCTGAGAGGATAGCGGCACTGGCTCGATACATCGGTAGGCCACGGCAAGTCATTGTAAGAGCCAGATATGAATTCAATCACCTCCAACGATACTTAATAAAGTCGAATGCATGGCGCATCCCTCAGGGATTGGTTAACGCCGAGAGCTTTATCTTTTTTTATTCATGAAGCAAAATGATATTCGTGTGCTTTTTTGTATGAGTGGAAGGAAGAGTGAACATAATGCAGCGGCAGCAGCTCTGAATATCATCTAGTTTGAGGTGAATCAACTGTGCGAATATGGTTACATGGTTCCTGGAATTCCAATCTGGGGATTTCAACCTCGAGACTAAGGAAGGCCACGGACAACTCAACGAACTTTACGACAAGAAGGTAATAGTGGAGGCAAACACGCGAACAACTGTTCGAGAGCTTGTAGAAGAGCTCGGCGTAAGCACAGAAACAATTTCCACTCACTTGAATGGCATAGGAATGGTAAAAACTTGACATGAGGGTGTCGCACGAATTAAACGATAATAAAAAAAAATCGCTCTTTCGTCTGCTTTTATTCTGCGCAACAAAAACGACCTATTTCTTGATTGAATTGTGACGTGCAACTAAGATAAGTGGATTCTTTACAACAACCGGCAACGTTCAACTCAATGGTTGGGTTGCAGCCTGGCTCCACAGCACTTCTCAAAGCTGAAATTGTACCAAAAAAGGGTTATGGTGATTTTTGGTGGTCTGCAATCTGGCTGATTCATCACAGCTTTTTGAATCTGGGCAGAACGACTACAGCAGAGGAGTATTGCCATCAAATCGACAAAGTGCACGGTAAAATCCAACAACAACGATCGGTATTAGTCAACAGAAAAGGACCAATGCTTTCCCACAACAACGCCCGGCTTCACGTTGGGGAACCAACCCGACAGAAGTTGAATGAGTTCGTCTACGAAACTTGCCTCACCCACCATATTCACCAGGCTCTCGCCTACAGACTGTCATTTCTACAAACGCCTAGACAAGGCGAAAAATGCTTTACAAATCGCGACGAGGCAAAAAATGTCTTCAACGAATCCATCGCTTCCAGAAATGCAGAATTTTATACAACTGGAATAAAAGAACTTGTTCCTTGTTGGAAAAAACGCTGATTATAATGGTGCCTATTTTAGTAAATAAAATTTAGTACGAAGAAAGCTATGTTTATTCAAATTTTACATTTAAAATCGGACATTTCAAATGTTACAACCTAATATATATATGATCGTGATTCTATCATTGATCACCTTATGATTGAATAAGTAGTAAATCCACCACATCCATCAGAAACGTCTATAAGCAAAACCAGAAATAGAATGAGCAACGAAAAATGTGTTCAAGGAGTTCAAACCTGTAGAAGGGATCGCAATTGATCTTTTACGACGTCCTTTTCTAAGCCATACATTAGCTCATGTCTTGAAAAACTTTTCAAAGGATTAAGTGGTTTTGGAAAAGGTATACATCCCTTGGGAGTTTGCTGATGCTAGTACGAGTTTATTTATGGGGTTCTCGAGTTTTCGGTTAATCTCGTTCTATGCTTAACATGATTCTGTCCTTCTACATTTGATGATTGCTCGAAAAGCTCTGAAAGCGGTCGATTTAGTGGGAACAAGAAAATTAGTTCTGAAATAAATTTTCTTTTGAAAGAATGGGAGACGATTGTGATTTCTTATCTCAATCTAGTTAATGGAAGTTTCCGTCCGATAGTGGAGGTTTCAGTGGAAGAAAATCTATCAACCGCCTGCATTCCACTTTATTTTCGGCCAACTGAACCTCATAATTTGCATCAATTCCTGTGTGCCCCTTGGGGCTTTAGGGTTGCAAGGCTCATTTTCTAAAATTGTTACTGACAGGCGGTCTAGCCTCTCTTCGTGTCCGCTCGATCGCTGACCGCAATAAGCGAGACCCTCTTCTTTCTTGTTTTTGCGGAACGATAAACGGTCATAGCTTTTTTCTTGCTAATACGTCATAAGACGACGCTTGTTCCTCTGTCTTTTTACTTCAATTTTGTAAATATCGTCAATATTGGATTTCGTTATTTCCACTTTGTTCCATGTACTCATTCTCATTTTTTGTTCAGTGTTTTTCCTCCTTTTCATAGACAAGTGGCTATCTATAGAGCTTAAAAATCCAGAAATTTTAAATTTCCCTTTGTTTTTGGAAAGTGTGCACGTTATTGTTACTGTATCATGACGTCATTACGCTGACAATGAGCCATCCGTAGCACACTTTATTCGGCTAAAATTCAAGCGAATAAAGTTTTGTGTCAACCATGTATGAGTTTATCAATGAAACGGCACATATTGAGTTATGCCGCGGTTAAAGCAAAGTTGGTTTCTGAAATATCTGTGCCATAATTCTTTCACCAGAATACCTCACTTTTTTTCAGGATTTGCAACTCGGTACTATCGCTGGTGTAATATATGAATAGGAAGAGGACGCGGGAATTCCTCATTCTCCTGAAGCTGTTGGTGCTTTTCACTAGTGCTTCTCGAAAAGTCCCCCTGAGTGAGTTTTCCTTCTCCGTCCTATGCATTTTACTAATATGGATTTCGAAGTTATTCACTTTTTATAGGTATTGCTTATCTCTGTGATTTGATCTGAAATAAAAAATACTGCTTGACGTAAAGATGCTGAGATATGAGCAGAACTCGGAACCTCAAGGCTGTCGCCAAATCGCAATTATCTTTCTCAGGGCCCACGAGCTATCCAAAATACCAACTGGAATCCTTGCTTTGTCTTTCCCTAAGCCATGTTTTTATTCTATCGCTGCTATCACACAAGAATAGACAGTGAATAAAAAGTAAGATAATGTGATTTAGACTGTGGCTTCAGCTTAACTGGCTTTAATGCCCATTTATGCTTCTCATATGATTTTCTTTGATGGGTGATTGCTGATGGCATTGTTAGGTAAAAAACTAGTTGAGAGAAAGGCAAACGAGGTGCCTCAGTAATACATTGAGTAACACACGAGCCTCGGAATGGGTAATCGCTGGTTTGAGGTCCAAATGAGGTTCCGAGCTTTGCTCAAATCTCAACATTCTTGTGGTTGTACTTTATGTGGTACCTTGCCACAAAAAACAATAGGCAATAAATAAAGAAGCTAACGCAGAAAGTGAACAATTGTTTCCTATACAAAGCACCCTTACAGAACTGTTCACAAATTTGTGAAATAGGAGGCTTGGATGACAACTGAAAAAGTCGTAACAATCTTTTAGGTGAAATTTTTCTATGGAAATTCCTACAATCTTTAAACAATCATCGGCAAAGATCATTTTCTCGTCACCTCACAACTCACTAAAGAAATAGTCGTTTATGTTGAGCGAAGTAACTAACCACATGATATCAAACTCGTACCCTTTCGTTCAATCCGTTTAGCACCCAATTGTCGACGTTTTTCACTTCCCGATGGCTTCCGAATGGCAGACTCTTCTAAACTCGCAAGTTAGTTTTTGGAAGGGCAGTTTCGATTATTGCTGTCAGAAGTGGTTGTCATTTATGCGCACTTTATCTTCACCGTCATACAGGCTCATAACCTGTTGCAAGAAACCATTCCGACTATTTTTAGATCAGGAATTCGAGTACTTTTCCATAACCACACACTTTGATGACATTTCGAGTTGCTACCGTCACTACATGTCGACGTTTGAACTCATAAAGAGAAGCAATGCGTTTTTTGTTGAGAGCATCAATTCAACGAGCCAAAAATCATTGTAGGCTAACGGTTGGACAAAAGTGTTACATGGAAAATAATCAAGTAGAAGGCAGTGTTTGAAAAAAAAATACAGCAACAGTGTAAGCATAACATCTTTTTGAAAACCAGGCTTCATTTGACCTCACTGGCAGTAATCGAAAGCACGTGTGGAACAATGGTTAGAGGCCCTATGCAATGCACACGTGGTCTTTATTACTACACTGGGTCCTCGGGTAGCTAATGGTTGTCCTTCCTCGGAAATTATCGCCGGACTAATCTGGGAGGATAACAAAACTGAGGCAATAATAGGTAGGCCATCTGAAGACATGTATAAGCCAGATATGCGTTTAATCAGCTCTGGCGATGCTTATGAAGGGGAATGCATGATGCATCCCTCCGAGATAGATCAACGCCAAATGCTTTATTCTTCACGTTTTATAAATAGGCAATTCCTTGCTGTACTGGCAAACAAACTACAGTTTGTAACAAAACTTTATTGTGGCAACCGCTTCTGTAGTGTCGCTTTCATCAGTGCCACGGTGATTTAAGTCGACAATCCATCAATTATTTTTGCACTGTGGCACTACGTCATCACCTCCAGTGGACTGGAACAATCTCGAAACATAGCTACAACAAGGTATTGTTCCAACAGCCTTAAGTTAGCTTTTTGAAAGCAACAAGTTCTTATGACACCCTCATTAGAAATGTTATGACGACAGAAACGGTCCTTATTTCTCAACGTGCCTGATATTTTCGCCGATGAAATTGCCTCATGAGAAATCACTATTTCAAAATTTTCAGGAAATGCTAGTGAAAAAATTTGGTTAACAAAATTTTTAAAAAAGTAATTGTATTAGAAAATGGAAGGTTTCAGGAGCGTTTGTAGACGTCTCTGAGACGGATAACGCTACTGCATACGCCACAATTGAGGTAAGAACTCATGCCGTTAGAATATGGGACATATGACTCTGAATGAGAAAAGGAGACAAAAACACGAAAAGGCTCCACCATAAAACTATCTGCAAATTTTTTTGTTTGAAGTTACTGTTTAAATGTAAAAATCTCCTGAAGTTGAATGGAGCAGATTGTAGCTGTTACATATGGCTGTGATGCACTTTCACTATAACTGAATTCAAAGGAAGTAAGTGTTCTTTTCATACAAAGGATATGGGGTGTTTCAAGGGATAGAAGCGGTATACATAGACAAAAATAGAAGATTTTAAGAGCAGAACAAAAATTCACTCCTCATCACATTGATCATTCTATGGTTTTTGAGTAGCCAGATAAGAAGCACTACATTCAGATGCTTCGTTTGGCTGTGTTGACGTTCAATTCTCGTCCTGATGCCATCGTTGATGTCGTGCTCGGTACGCGTGCCCTTCCTCCGCTTCAGAGCAGCACGATGATGTGGAATCTGAACAGAATTAGTAAGATACACCTTAGTCAGAGTTATTAAAGGAAAATGCAAGCAAAAGAGTTGTGTCCTTTGTTTTTTTTCTACACGACCCTTCTTCACATGTGTTGTGCTGTTCCTACCACTTCAACAATTCAGTTCGCTTCCTCGCACCACTCAACCTCCGAGGTCCTCGAATTTTCGTGGCAGGGAGACAGCAACCATGCAGAGTTCACATGGAAGCGTAATGTGTCCCTCCTATCAGAATAACAGATTTAGATACTGTCCAAAAAGAAGCGTGATTATGAGACATTCCTACCTGCTGTTCACTTTCGGTTTCTTGGAATTAATCCAGAACGCCCCGAGAGTTTTGCTCGTATGTGTTTCTGATTCCTATGAGAGGATCGTAACCCTTACTTCAAAGTCCTTCCCGTTATGTCTTTGCGTCCTATGCGTGGCTAGTGGAGTATTTGGTTTAAGTTTACCTACTAAAAGTTCTCTTATACGGACACAGAGTGTTTACCTGTTTCGCCAATCTATTCCTCTCCGCTCGCTTTACAAAAGATCAGATAAACTGTACCGGAACTCATGCAATCACCATCTGTACCGTTAGGGCAAATTATGCAAATAAGCGTTGCACATAGATGGTCACACAAGCGATTACGAACTAACTGGCTTCTTGAAGTGCTTGGTTCAGATGTTGGATTAGGAGTAATAAAGTCAGTGTCTTAGAGTACTCTGTGGAATTTCAACTAAAGTTACCGAATTCTCTCGACGGGCCCTTCATAAGCAGCGTTTTATAGCTGTACTTATTATATCTGAAATGAAAAGCAGGAAAAACGGACCTTATGATTGTAGAGTTGTCATTTGGAGGGTTGGGCTTTCCTCTACACCTATTCCGAGCTAAGGTTTCGTGGCCATTATAAATGGTTAGTTGCGGCACTCACCTATTTCCTGAATTTCTTTTGGTAAATGTACCATATCCCACTGTCTCTGCCACTTGACATAACCATTTCACCATATTTTATACGAGCCCGCAAATTTCATAAAAACCGTGAGATTTTCAACTTGAATATAATAGTTGAGAGAAGTCGTTTCTATTGAAAAAGCTGATGGTGCTCGTTTATAGTATGTGACGAGATGAAGCTCGGCTTTATGACGATGCTGGCTGGCACTCACTCATACAACTACGGTGTCTACCAATCGATTGCGGATTCGATGATGGTCTACGTTTGTTCTTCTAAAAAAGCATAGATCCTCATGGAGGCGCAGAAAAGATTTCATATTTCCACGCTTCGTTAATATTTAAGCATAAGGAACAATTTTTTGAAGAGCTGGATGTGGTAGTGCTTTCTAAAAGTTGGAAAAAAAAAACAGGTAGTATATATGTGTAAGCAGGAAGAGATTGCAGGTACCATTGGTCGATTGGGAAGTTTCGGATGTCCGATCGGCAGATGCTAAACGTTCTCCGATGACATTTTCTGTCAGACCGGCAATTGATCAGCTTCTTGTAGACTACATCAAATACAAGGGATGGTCACATATTGTTTACATCCACGACGGAGCTAACGGTTAGGAATAAATGGACACCATCCTTCATTTCCTCATGTCATTTCCTGTTCATCAGACTCTTTACTTTTGTTCGACAACAAGAAATCATTCATTATAGCAGATCGAACTCTACACGGTATGTTCGAGTATCTGAATGAGAACAGCCCAGAGTATAATTTATTCGTTGACAATTTCAGAGTGAGTGAAATTCTTTGAATACATAGATTCTTCCCTATTTTCACAAAGAATGCCACGTTTTCTAGCACTTTTTATCCAAGCGCTATGCTACTGGATTGATAAACATATGTTTTCGTAAAATGACCAGCTCCAGCTCAAACACTTTTCAACCTTTCCAAACCAGATGGGAGCTTGTCATCATGCGACAAGGTTTCTTCCATGATTCTAGTGATTCCTTGCACTGGTTTACTGCTGCAAGGATTTTTAGGCAGCGATGCCGAATCCTTTAATCAGCCTGAGTGATTTAGCTAGAGGTGATTACCGCTGCACATTATCGTTCGACATTTATAGTCACCCACAACTGCAGTGATAAGTCTAGGCCTAAGTGGAAATATGGCTCAAAATACAGACAATGGAAACTCCCTCAAGTCAATTCTTTCTTTCGTGTAAGTGAAGAATGGATAAAATTCGTTCAATTAGCCTAACCTTTTTGAAGATACTGATAAAAAACATTTGGCGTAGTTTTGTCATAGAGCGTGTTATGTGTCATACACATAAACAAATACCAGGTATCTACGCATGCTATTGTTCACTTCGTTTTCTTTGTGAAGAGTACTACCACTACTGCAAACTAATTTCCATTTGGCCCCCGCGTGAAAAATCGGTGCCTACTTCTCTACGAACGAAAAGCTGTCGATGAAAGAAAAATAATTAAGAACATGTTCTTAAGGCTCCTGCTGATGAGGAATTCTTCCGCGAGTTTCTCAACGACTTACACAGACGCCTATCACTGTCGCAAATGAGAAATGAAAGCCTCTCCAATTATGATATTACCAATATTGTACGGTAAGTATTGATGATGGCCATAGCTTCAGAGATAACAGGTCGTGCTGACAGAGACAAAATGTGGACAATTGTTGGCAGCTTATGCCGACAGCTGCGATAATAACTGGAAAGGAAAATGATCTGTAACAATGACATATTTATTTATGTGTTCTTATAAACTGATCTTCTTAAGCTGACGCGAGGTTGGTACAGATCTTCGTTGTCGTTGTCGTTGTTTTTGATGTTATTGATCGATGGCTGACGTTTCGGCGACTTCGCCTTCCTCGGAGCCTGGACGTATTTAATGTTAGAATACTTTTTATTATTCGGTGGAAAAGAAAGGTCAAAGTGTTAATGAAGATCAAACTTTCAAATAGACGCCATATTGAACAGAAAGGCCACTCACCGTGATGTTACGTGCGGGACTGGCCCACACGTAGTTCACGTGGGGTCGCGAGCAAGACACGCCCGGGGGTCAAAATATCATTTTGAAATAGTGCGCCAGGTCACGCGTGATAGTGAGGCATTCGCCTTTCCGGTTCTTCTTTGGATTTTTGAAATTTATCCAAAACGCCTCAAGAGTTTTGCGCGTTGATGTTTTTGATTCCTGCGCTATGATCTACACATTCACTTCAAAATCATCGCCGTTGTGCTTTTGTGCCCTATGCGTACCTAGAGGAGTGTTTAGACGGATCTTAGATTTTCCATCTAGATGTTCTTTTATGCGGACACAAAGTGGTCTACTCGTTTCCACGATATATTCCTCGCCGCATGCATTACATGAGATCAAGTATATTATACCTAAACTCATGCAATCCCCGTCTCTCCCGTTAGGACAGATCATACAGTTTTCTGAGCTGCACAAACGATCATAGAGACGGTTTCGAACTAACTGGCAGCGTAGGGTATTGGGTGGGATGTCAATAATCGTTACATAATTTTCAAGACCACTTTTCTTAAGCACTTTTTANTATGCGTACCTAGAGGAGTGTTTAGACGGATCTTAGATTTTCCATCTAGATGTTCTTTTATGCGGACACAAAGTGGTCTACTCGTTTCCACGATATATTCCTCGCCGCATGCATTACATGAGATCAAGTATATTATCCCTAAACTCATGCAATCCCGTCTCTCCCGTTAGGACAGATCATACAGTTTTCTGAGCTGCACAAACGATCATAGAGACGGTTTCGAACTAACTGGCAGCGTAGGGTATTGGGTGGGATGTCAATAATCGTTACATAATTTTCAAGACCACTTTTCTTAAGCACTTTTTAATGGCGTGACTTACTTCATTTGATATGAAGGGCAGCTTAAAGGAGATCTTACTTTCGTCTGAAATATTATTTTGGCAAACTACCCAACGTTTTCCTCTAACCCGAGTGGCTTCTACTTCGTAGCCATTGGAAATGACAATTTTTCGTGCCAGGTTTTGCGATTCCTTCCTTTCCTCTTCTCCTGTACACACATTTTTAGCCGTACGGTACCTGTTTTTGATAAGTGCTTTTTTATGTGTGAAGGATGAGAGGAGAGGCAGTGGACTAGAATGTTCTTACTACTTGGCTTGCGATACCATTTTGTTAAATAGCCACTTACCGAGAGCTTTATTTGGATGTTTAAGAATGGAAGCCAGTTCTCGGTAGGTTTTGAAACTGCTACGCATTTCATTGCGGTGCACACAAAACGAAATGTTTTCACTATTAAACAAATGTGTGTACAAAGAAAACCATTGTACTCAGCATTTGGAGAAAAATCTTTGGAAGAGAATAGTAGCTGGGTCTAAATCGGTATGCGGAAAGACTCGGTGTGATATTAAGAGCAAGCAAAGGAAAAAGTTTGAAGATCTATCACGCCGCTCGAAAAGGTCAAATGAAAGGACCACCGCTGGTCAAGTCTCAAGTAAAAGCCCTGAAATAGACTGCACACTAAGAACATCCAGAGTTACTGTGCTAGGATGTGTAACGCCTCTGGAAAATGTGCGTTCCTTGTTAGAATTGGGTCCGAGTTTTGCACCTAGCCAACCCATTTCTAAATCAATCCTGCGCAGGATCACGTGTAGTCTGCATGAACTTCAAGATCAGCTACGTTACAGGGTTAGGCTAGAAAGGTTAGGTAAAAAGTAGTATCAAGGGGGAACTACCACCAATACCCTTTCCCCGAACTTTCTTTAAACAAGAGCTACCAAATAGCGATATTGACCCTACATTTCGTTTATTTTCGGACGAAATTCTCCGCATACTTAATCACTACCAAAAACGAAAAAGAAGCTCCAACCTCAGAAACCAATGCGCCAGGTAAGAGAGCTTTTGAATTCAAAATCTGTTAGACTTTCCATTAGTGATAAAGGCGGAGAATTTGTAGTTCTTCCTAGTCAGTTGGATATTATGATAACAGAGGAGCACCTCAGTGATGTTTCTCTCTATCGAACATCCTCTGAAAAGGAATACAGAAATCAACACCGAAAACTGAATCAAGAATAGGTCAGCACGGCAAAGGCCGCGGGTTTAGAGCCTTCAGTTGTTTCTCGACTTAAGGACGAACACCCGATTTGCCATGTCCTTTACTTGCTTATTAAAACACATAAGCTTACTTCAGCTGATGATATTACGCCAACGAATCCATCATCATATAAAGTTAGACCTATCATCAGTTGTATAGGCGGGCCAACGGATAGAATAACGTGGTTGCTAAACCTTATCCTAACCCAGGTGCTAAAATTCATTCCAACCCATCTACCTAACACCAAAATATTTCTGGATCACCTAAGGCGCGCGCAACCAAACAGCACGCATATAATGGAGTCATTCGATATTAGTTCACTTTATACTAACGTGTCCAATGACTCCGCAATGCAAGCCATTCTCGAGTTGCTCGTAGAGCATGAAAAGAAAATAAAAATGCACGGCTTGTCGGTTGCGCAACTAATGACCCTCTCAAAACAGTGTCTTAGTTGTTCAATCTTTAGGTGGTCTGGAAAATATTTTGCACAAATTAGAGGGTTGGCGATGGGGCAGCGTTTGCACCAAGCCTTGCCATCGCTTTCATGTCTAAGGTGGAACCTCCAGTTCTCGATCACCGACCCTTACTCTACTGTCGATACATAGACGACTGCTTCATCGTCTGTTCCACACAAGAGCAGATGGATGAGTGCTTTGAATTATTAAACCGACAGTCAGTGTATAAAATTTACACGAGAAAAACCTACCGAGAGCTGGCTTCCATTCTTAAACATCCAAATAAAGCTCTCAGTAAGTGGCTGTGTAACAAAATGGTATCGTAAGCCAAGTAGTAAAAACATTCTAGTCCACTGCCTCTCCTCTCATCCTTCACACATAAAAAAGCACTTATCAAAAACAGGTACCGTACGGCTAAAAATGTGTGTACAGGAGAAGAGGAAAGGAAGGAATCGGGAAACCTGGCACGAAAAATTGCCATTTCCAATGGCTACGAAGTAGAAGCCACTCGGGTTAGAGGAAAACATTGGGTAGTTTGCCAAAATAATATTTCAGACGAAAGTAAGATCTCCTTTAAGCTGCCCTTCATATCAAATGAAGTAAGTCGCGCCATTAAAAAGTACTTAAGAAAAGTGGTCTTGAAAATTATGTAACGATTATTGACATCCCACCCAATACCCTACGCTGCCAGTTAGTTCGAAACCGTCTCTATGATCGCTTGTGCAGCTCAGAAAACTGTATGATCTGTCCTAACGGGAGAGACGGGGATTGCATGAGTTCAGGTATAATATACTTGATCTCATGTGACACATGCGGCGAGGAATATATTGCGGAAACGGGTAGACCACTTTGTGTTCGCATAAAAGAACATCTAGATGGAAAATCTAAGATCCGTCTAAACACTCCTCTAGGTACGCATAGGGCACAAAAGCACAACGGCGATGATTTTGAAGTGAATGTGTAGATCATAGCGCAGGAATCAAAAACATCAACGCGCAAAACTCTTGAGGCGTTTTGGATAAATTTCAAAAATCCAAAGAAGAACCGGAAAGGCGAATGCCTCACTATCACGCGTGACCTGGCGCACTATTTCAAAATGATATTTTGACCCCCGGGCGTGTCTTGCTCGCGACCCCACGTGAACTACGTGTGGGCCAGTCCCGCACGTAACATCACGGTGAGTGGCCTTTCTGTTCAATATGGCGTCTATTTGAAAGTTTGATCTTCATTAACACTTTGACCTTTCTTTTCCACCGAATAATAAAAAGTATTCTAACATTAAATACGTCCAGGCTCCGAGGAAGGCGAAGTCGCCGAAACGTCAGCCATCGATCAATAACATCAAAAACAACGACAACGACAACGAAGATCTGTACCAACCTCGCGTCAGCTTAAGAAGATCAGTTTATAAGAACACATAAATAAATATGTCATTGTTACAGATCATTTTCCTTCCCAGTTATTATCGCAGCTGTCGGATAAGACCACATAAATAAATATATCAACTATCTATGCCGAGGTTTATAGAAAGTCAGTCTTTCGAGTTATTAAGATCTGTAACATTGTTAACTGCATTCTGGTTGACTTAGCAGTGATTTCAGTCCGGTGCACGTGATCGTCGATCTGGAAGGTGGTTTTCGTACGGAAATGTTTCTAAGAGCTCTTCATGAAAGCGTTCTCGTCAAGAAAGAGTACCACTATGTATTTGCAAGCTTTGTAAGTTTTATGCTGTTTAAAATAGCAGCTCAAGTTCTGTACGATAGATCGCGTCTGCTTGCAGGAAATGGAGGATACTGAATTAGCATCTTTTCACTACTCATTAATCAATGTTACTGGCTTCCAAATTTTTGATCGAGCTGACAAAAAATTTCTGTGGGCTTCTGTCATTTTCCATTTTTTTTTCTATAAAACAAAATATTTTACTAATTATCCTGAAGGCAGGGGTGCGTGTGCCGCAGTGGTTGGCCACTGCGACACACACGCGGAATCGATCCTCACGCTCATGGCACACCAAGCCTTTCATCTCTCTGGGGTCCACAAAGTGAGTGCTACCAGACTTGTCTGGGAGGGTAGCAGTACTGGCTCGATACATCGGTAGGCTATTGCGAGTCATTGTAAAGACGAGATATGGATTCAATCACTTCCAACGATACCTTAATGAAGCCGAATTCATGGTGCATTCCTCAGGGATTGATCAACACCGAGAGCTTTATCCTTACCCTTTATGATAAAGAGAGAGAATCTCTACTACTGTTCAAAACTCAGCGAGCGATAACTACTCTTATTCGTAACAACAATAATAATGATGTGTATCACCTGTGATTGCTTCAATCACAAATTTATTCAACCGCTCATTTGTTTTTGTGGATTCACTTGCTCGAACGACAAGAAGAGTAAAGAATAAGGGATAGAGCACTCGCACCGATTAACCTTTGGGAAATGCATTGCGCATTAGACTCCACTCGTAGTATTGTATAGGTGATTGAATGCATTTCTGACCTACAAAATTACTTATGAAGGTCTATCGATCAGTGTTCTTATTTTAGCAGACAAGTTTGGTACCAATTTGGCGAACTGTCGGCTTGACTTGGTCCAAGTGTGAAATCAAACCGTTTTGAAATCGTTTTAATATTGCAGGAAATTCCCAACCACTGCGTTGCATGTGCTCTAGTGGTACTATTAGTGAAGGATTAAGGATAGAATAACTGCTTGCTGATGTCAGCAATAATAGTAGCAGAAATTAATGTATATCCTTTCATTCACAGGTTAAGACGAGGTTCACAAGAAACGTTTCGTTATTCGTTTAAACTTTTGGCGCCTTCACCTTCTTCGGAGTCGAACTAATTCGAGGCGATTGGTCACAGTTTTTCCTTCCTATATGGGTGTTGGTGAGCGCATCGAGTTGAATATGATGGAGTACCGCTGGAATGATGTAACCTCACTGGTCGGAGTCCTTTTATAAAGGATGGTTGTTGGCGCTAATTCTTCGTTGATAATAACTTGTTTTAGAAGAACTAATAATACTAGTAGTGAATAACTTGGGTGTGGTGCCGATTCGATTCCAATCCGGGCTCACGTAGCCTTTAATCATTACGGGGTCGCGAAATTAGCACCAAGGTGTTCTGGCACAACTTTATCTCTGAAATCCAGGCAAGAACGCTCTAGTCCGGCTATCTCAACTCTTTAGGGAGAACCGACTCGACCACCGTTCAACTACATTCATGACGAAGAGGAAATCCTCAAGTAGTCCACTCCCACACACAAAAGGTGCGAAGGCCTTCGTAGATGATGGATGCGAGGAAAGGTAGAAGTGCTGAGATTCGCACAGTAGGCATAAAACTCTTCAGTCATCGGTCGCATTCCAGGTTGAGCCGTCTGCGAAATGAAGGGGATCGCTACTATTGTTACCCGTTCCTTTAATCCATTCCTTTCGCACCGGCGTCTTTTTTCGTGGCTGCCTCGACCTATCACGCGCAACTTTTCATTGGCCGCGGAAGTTCTAGTTTTTTGGCAATAAAAAATCTTTCCCCAATATCTAGGAGGTTTTAAGAGTTTTGAACATGACAGCGTTGTAGAAGAAACGTCGATCTATCGCTCTGTGGGTATGAATGTTATGTACATTACTATTTACTATCTGTTACTATGGTCCATATTGCAAGTGCTTTACTGTCGGCATTTGGAAGTAAGTTAAGCTTAATTTTGGAGCGCTTTTTGAAATTTTCATATCCACAGTTATCATAGAAATTAAAATTAAGCAGCAATGCCATCGGTTAAGATCAAACCGGCTCTGAAAAAAAAGAAGACGTCGAAACGTTAGTAGGTCAACCACAACGATGCTGAGATATTCGTAAAGTTTGGACCCTGGACCAGATCGAGCCACGATTTCCTTCCCGGCAGCTCGCCCATTACACATTGCTCCGCGGAGGCCCTTGCTGTGCGTTTCCCTCTTCTAGTCTTCTACCTAACGCCAGCAATCACCCGTCAGTTAGTAGAAGAAATCTTTTTAACTACTTCACATTTCTTTATTAGTCAAAGAAGACAACAATAAATTGCTAATCAAATTATAGGCGAATGGTTTTTTTTCGCAGAAAGGTTTCTTCCAAGTCATCAGCTATAGAAAATGACTTTTTTCGGCCAATTCCAGTACCAATTTCCTGACTCCAGAGGGATGAGATTGGTGGTCCCGTTGCGGGACCGAACCAGCACCGTGCTCGTGATGATCGGCGTCACTGCCATTCTGCTACTCGCCTTCGACACGGAATGCGAATGAGGACGAATTTTGTTTAATCCTCAACTTATTTTAGCCAGAACAAGAAAATGTTCGAAGACGTGTACCGCGAGCGGCTTTCAACTGGAGACTACTTACCAGTATGTGGTTATGCTGGATTATGACCGTTAGTCCTTCTCTCTTCCGTCCTCTTTCTCCTCGACATTTCATTTCAGGCGAGTACTGCCTTTGCTCATGATGCTCTGCTTGTCGCTGCTGCAGCTCTCGATCGTACTATGAAAAAACATGGATTCACTATATTTGATCGGTTAGTTCACTTCAAAAATCTTTCCCAATATTTCTTTCTGTTTGTGATTGCTACATGGAATTCCAGTACTAAATCTGATATTTACTATCATTCATTCACTACCTTCCTGACAGCGCCATTAAAGCCTGATTTTTATACCTATCGCCAAAATTCCATCGCTTATAGGAATGTCGTTAGAATTCACCAGCTATTTCCCATCATCTGAAATTCTGTTATAAATTTATTAACTTGTTTATTTTTGCTATTCGAATACCAATTAAAACCTCAACGAAATCCTAACTTTTTTGTTAAGTGTTTATACTTTTCTCTAATTTCGGCAGACCTTCCACTTTATTTTAAAGAAAGTAGAACTTTTTCTATCCCCATCAAGCGATTAGTATTTGAATAGGGAAGTCATCAGACGAAGGCCGAGTGCAGTTTTCAAACGGTCATTAACTTTAAGATGACTCAGAGTAAAAGTTATCACCAACCGACCAGACTCCAGACCAATTGAAATCTCAAAGAATTCTGCTAGAGTTAAAAAAGGCATTACCTTATCAGCGGCATCATTTGTGATCCCGTTAGTCACCAACTAACTCAAGCGAGTGCTAGTGAACTCCATTTGTTCGTGTCGCATTCGAGAAGGGTTCTCTACAGCCTTTAGGATACATGAAGAGGGTCACAATTTAGCATGACGTTTTTTCAGCGTTTTGATTTTATGAGAAGGTAACAACAGCCGCAGGCACATCGACTAGTTCTATAGTGAGATAAGTTCAAAATTAGCTGAAATTCTTGCGAAAATGTCAAACTACCCAACTTGGGACAGGCTGATGAACTTTATGCTGTACATCGGAGCTCGGAACCTATAAACACACTCAATCACTGTAGCCTACTGCAGGAATAATCTGGAAACAAGTACAGTCGCTTTCTATAGCGTTCATGAGCCATAGCTCTCCATAGAACTGCACTAGGAATTGCACGAGTTCTGATCTACCCAAATCTCCTTCTTACTTGTACTTCTCGAATTGCAATATCTGGGTCCAAATATTTCCAGCATTTTTACTGATCACTAATTTCTCACAGAATTCTGAATTTTAACTACTATTTCCCTGATAACCTTTGTTCATAGGTATCGATTAGGCAAGAGCCAATGTCAGCGATGTACAACGTGAGCGATCAGGAGTTACTTAGTCGTAACTTCAGGAGCTTCTCTCGTCATCAACTGTTCAATCGCGGGTTGCCTGGCTTGTACTGCCGACCTCACGAAGATAGAGACTATCCAGA
Organism: Angiostrongylus costaricensis; assembly: GCA_900624975.1. NCBI lineage: Eukaryota > Metazoa > Nematoda > Chromadorea > Rhabditida > Metastrongylidae > Angiostrongylus > Angiostrongylus costaricensis. The sequence goes on along the minus strand of UYYA01004754.1, from coordinate 8,619 downwards.
TCGGCCGTTTCAACAGTTTGAATTCGGAGACAAAATTGCCGAATCGATCAAAGAAGTACGTGTGGTTTTCACTGATCTCCCTAGAAATCCGAAGCAAAAAAGTTTGAGGATTTGTGACGTTATAACCGTGTAGTTTAACTCAGAACTTTAAATGGGGATTTGGTAGCCGGCACTAAAAAAGTATGGGCGTTCATGAAGCCATGGGACCAACTTTCACTGGATCCACCCATTTATATGCCCATGTCGATGACGTTATACGTTTACAAACAAATCTTTTATTAAGCAGATTGAATACGGTGCAGATCTGTACAAATGGACAAATTTGTGTCTATGCAGGGATATACGCACTTCTAATAGTCGTTAGTCCCACGAATGCCGATTTAGAGTACCTTCTCATTGCCAGATGTCGACGCTAAGTATGGATAATGAAACATTACCTGTGAAGAAGGACAAGGTTTTTAAGAAGAATAGGTTTGCAGAAATCCAGCTAAGATCGATTTGCGATCGGCCTTCACGTAATTCAAGCCGCTGTCAATTGAAGCGATATAGGTAAGCCATCGAAGTGAGTACAGAAAAACAGTAATATGAATGCTCCGCTTGTAAACTATTGAAATCCCACGAATGAAAAACGTTGAGGTCTTCGTGGAATGTTGGCAACAGACGACTATGAGCTTGTGATTATGGAAATGCAGACCCTGCAATCACAAAATATTGAATGCCCGGTAAAATGGGAAATTTCTTAACCACCGCAGGATTTGTATCGCTTTATGTGCTGAAATTATCTGAAGGACGGTTTTTTTTCAAGCAACGTGCATAGGAGGGAATGGTTTAGCAAGAGAAGAAGCGAACTCCTAATGTGCTTTGCAAAAGGATTTTCTACGTGTACTCTGATCAACCTGGCACATAGGGTGCCGTGCAATACACGGCGGATTGATTGCTGGTTCGATCCCAGACCCCAGATGCTCAGTAAGTGGTCAATCCCACCGCAGTCGGGAAAACTGGCACCAGATTCGTGTGAGAGAATAGCAGCACCGATATGATACACGATGATAGGTGGGATTTTCTCTTTGTACCTGCCGTCATGAGTTGGTTTCGATTCATTTTCTTTTTTTCTTTTTTTTTCCAGAAAGAAGAGGTTCTTTGCAACACTTTTTGCATTCAATAGGTAGTTTGTCGAACAGACATCAGATTGATTAGCTTTTGAATCGGCAGAATATCAGAGAGACTGTTGGTATCATGGAGGATGTACATGACTAATACGCTCGGTATAGGTACAGGGGCCGATATGAGTTTAAATCTACTCGGAACGGAAGTGACAAAAAATTAAGCGCCAAGTAGAGGCGGTATTCACAAAACTGCGGCTATAGGTGTTGTATGGATAGATAAACTTTGCATAACGAAGTTACCTGTTCTAAGGTAGTTCTCACCAGTGACGACGGAACTCTCACGGGTCGAATTCAGTTCGATCCTCAAACTGGCTTTCGAACGAACTTCTCAGCTACGATTATAGAGATTAGACCCGATGTGAATTCTCTGATCAGTGTCAAGGAGGTTGGTGCCAGGAAACAGATTCGGTTTATTTTAATTTGTTCATAGTTGATGGTTGATCTAATATAATCATCCTTATCTTGAAGTAATAATTACAGAGATTTCAATGGGCTCAGGGTAAAGGCTTTTTACTAGACAAACAACGATTTTCCCAGGAGAGCAAACAAAACAAAAGCGTCACCCAGAAAGGCATTCTCACCAACAAACCGTGGAAATTAAGGCTGAACGTAGTCACTGTATTGGTGAGTTTATTTGGTAGTCCTTACAAAATGATATACTTTATATCTGTTTAAAAACATTTATGGTAGCATAAAATAATTAAAGTGAAGATTCAGTTAATAGGTCAACATCCATTTACAAACAGCGCAAGATGATTTTGTCTTTTCACATCACCTCTATCACTTGTAAAATGTCGCTCCATTAGTTAGCGAGTGACTCAAGTGAATGCCAGTAAATCTTATAGCCCAGTGGGTTCTGCTCGCTTTACGGATAGCAGGTCGTTGAGATCATATCTTTTTCCAGGATTTTCGTGAACAACTCTGACCATCTGGTCGATGGTCTTTGTGCAGTACGTTTAATATCTCGAGGAATCGAAAGTGTAAAGGTTGTTGTTCATCGGTTGTCTTTCATCTGCATTACACATTCCGCCCGCCTTACCTTCAACAGTTTCACGCTTTCACGTATAGAACGCCATCCTTGATTCTTTTGACTCTTGACGTAGAACAGAGCTCCGGACCCTTTCCTCCACTTGCGTGATACGAGACACTCCTGCCATCGACCTTTCGACTGTGTGTTCAAAAGAGCTGAGTAATTTTGAAATAAAAATGCGTCCTACTTACGCAGCCATCACGGTTTTGACACCTACGTTAAAGAACGAGGAATCGTGGAGTCAAGAAGGAGGGCACGAAGTCGTATGTTCTTTGTTCCCCTCACTACATCCTCGATGCTCTTGAAAGCTCCCCAAGCCGTTCGTTTCTTTCTGCTCATCTCTGGAGCTATGTTCTTCATTATGTTGATTTCCCAACCAAGATAGACGCAGCTGCAGCATTCGGTGACATTCGTAGCGTTGAGCGTTAATGGGGCATAGGCATCCGTTCCTCATGAAGATCGCTTTTCTGAGATTTAATCGAAGATATCCCTACAAAATTTACAGGCGTTGCCAAAGTCAATAAGCAGTCGTCCTACCTGGGTAATGCTTGGTATTACAAGAATGATGTCATCAGCCAAAACAGGTGGTGTAATTGCTGTACATCTCTGCCTTTTCTAATCTTGAGACAGTTCAGTGAATGTTGTTATTGCGTGGATGTAGTCCATGTACCACATGGCTGCCCTTCAATCTTGCTGGTCTTCCATTGTATAGGAACGCTGCATTCTGACATGTAATGTGTGAATAGCCAAGCCAGTGTGCTTATGAGCACTGGCGGGGAGTTCTACAGGTGCTCAGATCTTACCCTTTTCGGACTTAGTGTTGTTCAATTTTTCACCGACGAAATAGCATTTCAGGTTTCAGAAGGAAGAACTTGTTAGCCGGTATATCCATCCTCCTTTATTTCGTATGAGGCAAATGGACGTGAGTACAGAAGAGATCCAAGTACTAGTCGTGAATCATTTTTTTCATTGTATTTCTGGACACTGTATCTGTTCCGTTTGGTCGCTGGAGTCCAACCATCTTGGTTTCGTAATTGGCGGCCTTTCGCTGCACTTTGCAAATGCTTTTCCCAGCCTCTGCAGCTTTGATCATAACTGCTGCTGCTCTCTCCTTAAGATGTTCTTTTATAGCCTATCTTCATTATTTTGGCGGTTCTCTGTATCTTGTGAGACTCCACGTTGGCGTATCAGCTTGAGTGTTTATGGAGACAGAGGTCTCTTAGTGACCTTCGAACTTTTCACCTTTCATATCACTAACGTAAACATATTGAATGAGCTGCTCCTATTTCTCGATACTATCAATCACCTCAGCATCTTCCCAACGGCCAAGCTGTATAGCTGACCTCGTTTTTTGAATTTAGCGGCTTTTTTCCTTCCCGCGGAAAATGAGATCTTGCTCAAAGGAGACGATGGTCTAATCCTGTGTAGAAATTTGGGGCAACAGCGACAAAGCAAAACCTTCTATTTAATATAATTAATATAGTATTTAATATGAAGTGGTTTATGTCGTTCTTGTACTTTAATTTGGGCTACTCTCAAATTAAGCATGGAGAGCGGTGCTTCTAGAATTGTGAGTCACCATGAATGGTCTCTGTCATCATGATAAACTTAGACAAACGTTCACCCTACTTGTTCCATGCTTGTCCATGGGTCCCAGTGTGGCGTTTTTGAGGCATCTTTCCATTTCCCATATTATTGTTTAAATCTCAAATGTTGACCTTAAAGAATGTGTTGACTTCGTTTTCGTCATAGCTTGGTGTCGGTGCGTTGACGACGAAGATTCTCAAAGCATGCATTCATCGACATTTCTTCTTCTCCCAAAGTAGACGAGGAGCTTACTTGTCGCATGCAACTCCTAAGCGTCTCTAGTTTACTGCCCCGTTAGCTGATTCCAGACTTTAGCTGAATTAACTCGTAGAATACAATCCCCATAGACGAAAACACACCCACGCACACACACATGAGCATGTCCTCTGAAATGCAGAAGGCATGTGCCAAATTGACGCGGCAAAAGCAGGAAGTTCATCCCCTGATCCATCTGTATCTTAGGTAAGCAACAGTGGCTGTTTTTGTTCCGCGGTTAGCCACTATCCGCCACCTACGAACGTTGCCGCGTTGCCTTGCGATTAACCGGCATGAGATCTCTTTATGAGAGAAATCAGTCTCTTAACGTGCATTTTTTATCAGAAAAGCATCAATTACACTGTGATTTTGAATCAACAATAATAATGTTATTGTGGCTTTCATTTGAGGTGAAACCATTCGTGATGTTGAGGCGAAGCAATCCTGGCGAACCGGAACCGAGAGGCAATGATCGCTTCGAGGGCTACTGTATCGACTTGTTGAAGCTGCTCGCGAAGAACATCTCCGGATTTCAGTACGATATTTTCGTTTCCGAAGGAAACAAGTGCGTTAACAACTCGTTACCTCTTTTTTCCGTTTACTATCCGATGTAAATAATAATGAGCAGATGAGATGAATGTAAAGTAGAGAATTGCCAAGAATAGGACAAAAGTTTTTACAAAAAGTACTTCGTGAATATAAATATGATCTACGTTAGACGAAAATTTGAGGCTTTTTACTACAGATACGGAGCCCGGCAAGCCGACGGCAGCTGGGATGGTATGCTTGGCTATCTACTGAATGAGGTTTGAAATCAACTTGAAATCAGCACAACGATGGCGACAATGGAGTAAACATTTTCTTGATTCCGCTAGGAGTTATTACGTAGTCAAGCAGGATTACAATCTTTTTAAAAATCAGAAGAAAAATCACGAGGGCGAAGTTTTGCAAGAGTGCAATATTTTTTTGGTTTAAAGGCAAGTGTGAATAGATGCGCAGATAGCACATTAGTAGCGATACCGTTCAGTACTCGCATAACCTTGGTTTGACCGCACACTGGATAGGAAGAAAAACGAACTCCTCTTCCTCAACTGCGCCAATCGGGACCACCATGTGGGAAATTGGTACAGGCATGTTCTACACTAGCTCGCTCCCTCCGACCCACAAATGATGGCGTCTGTTTGAAGTGAGGATTTAGGATGGCTCTAGCACGGACTATTCCACGAGTTCAGGCAGAATCTTCTCGACCAGCATTGAACGACATTCATAAAAAAGGTGAAGCCCTCAAACAACGACCGAAACAACGCACGAAATGCTCTAAGATCTTCATGAATGACGAATACGATGAGCCGAAGTCAAGTGGTCCTGCATAATGAGTGATGTGAAGTCGTTTGAAAAAAAATTCTCGTCTCAGCATCTCTAATAAAGTGCTGTTCAAGTTTTTTGAAATCAGTCCTTCAAAATTGACGTAACCAAGGTGTGAAAATCCTCCGCTTTCATTTTCTGCTTATGGCGGATCGTCAAAGGTTTTCAATTGTAAGTGATCCTTTACAGCCCATTAAAGGTAATAGTCGAACGATGCAATACTTAACGGATGTGAAAGGGCTTCCTAAAGGAGACCAGTAGAGGCCGGACAAGTTTCACGGAGAGACTTGTCAACGTACCGGATGTTTTTTTTGTGTGGAATCGGTCGGCTTTTGAAGTTAAACAGAAACTAAAGCGGCTGTGGTTTTTGTGGGAATATATTCACATTAGACAGTTCCGCCAGAATTCCATCAATGACAGTTTTTCTTGTTTACGACAGATTTTGGCATAATATGGGGCAGTTCTTCAGAATACGGTCACCAGAGTTCACGTATGTGGTCGTATACACGGCTTGATATGGCTTTCATTTTGGAAATCATTCAAAACTTGTTTTCTTAAACAACTTGTAAGGAAAGATGAGTCCTGGCAAAAGTGCTGATGCATGTTGCATTATCGGTGACACTCATATGGCATCCCTTTTGAGAGCGCTTTTCGATAGATGAGCTTGTTTAAAGTGCAAATTGTTGTCAATTGGCTACAATCAAAGACCATAGCTCAACTAAAGGAAAAACTGTTACAGTTGAATGATCCCTAATGGATGCGCCTTGCATTGGACTTCACTAAGCATTGCAGCGGTCATTAAATGAACATCTGGCCCAGTGCTTTAATCCTTCCAGGCAACCACTTCAATGTATGGAGAGGATGGAGAGGTTAAAAAATCATTCGAGCAGTGTTCACTCCATCGAATTCTGCTCGACGCCACAACGAACGGTTGTGGGGAATCCACTCGAATAAATGCAACTCTAAAGAAGACGAAGACGTCGAAACGTTAACCAGACAAATCTCGCATAACAACCTCGTGAACAACAAGAACAATTCACAGGGATATGTTGATGATTCACGCCGAGGTTAAGTGAAAGTCCGTTTAGTAACAACACGAAATGTGTATATGTGGAAGTTGTTTGTTAGCTTTTTCGTATCGGTTCAAGGGGAATAATGTAAAAGATTGTTTATAGACTTATATAGGAAGAGATTATTACACGCTGGATGAAGAAGAAAAGATCGTAGAACCAAGCGTAAACAGATCTCCCCTCATAATACCAACTTTTTTACCGAGTTGGAATTGCAAAATCTTTCGGTTTTCATTTAACATGATGTGCAATGAACATTTTTCTAAAGACTTCACCCAAACCTTGCAGACTGCTGATATAGCCGTTGCTCCGCTGACGATCACTCAAGAGAGGGAGAGAGCAGTGGACTTCTCGAAGCCATTCATGACTACTGGTTTGCATAATCCGCTTGATGACCACAGAAATTACCTTTGCCACGAATTCTAGCTACAAAACTTTATCGGTGGTTTTAATCTAGGAATATCGATAATGATCAAGAAGCCAGAAAAACAGGAGTTCAACATTTTCTCGTTTATGGAACCACTTGGAATGCGCATTTGGATCCTCACAGTCTGTTCGTACGTCGGGGTTAGTGCTCATACAAGAAAGGCACTTCGCAAATTTTAACTCATTCCTTAGATAAATAGAGAGAAGTCTTCTCTACAGGATTCCAATCAATCTATAACTATTTAAGGTTTCGTTAACAATATTCCTTGTCTCGTCGTTCTCACCATACGAGCAGAGGGTGCAGTTCAATCGTGGAGAATTTTCCGTCTCAAACGAATTTTCCATGTACAATTCGTTATGGTTCACATTGGCTGCATTCATGCAACAAGGCACGGATATTCTACCAAAGTATGTTAAGGAAACTGGGAGTCTTGCGCTATTCTTAACCTTTACATCACTTATACTGCAGGACTTTTTCTCATAGAAAGTATCGTAATCGTATCCTTAACCAAACGTATTTGTAGAGCGCTGTCGGGCAGGATTGCCTCGTCGGCGTGGTGGTTCTTCACACTTATCATCGTCTCTTCATATACAGCCAATCTTGCCGCTTTTCTCACACTAGGTAACGTTGAACATTCATACTTGCCAAGACGTTTGGGTAATTCTTGAGTAGTATGAGCCAACTCGGACTGAATTCTACTTGGAATTGGAATAGTATAACGGTGTAATTTTTAACTTTCTATTTGGCGCATATTGCAATTTTTTCACGGCACGGAATTATGTGAAATTCAAACATAATGATGCTGAGATGTTTGCTAAACTCCGTACCGCTGGTGTCTGCGGTGAGAAACGAATGCGCTATTACTCTTTCTGGGGGCTGTTTTAATGTATTTTTTATTTATCTTATTTTGCATAACCTGTCGTCACATCTACATTGAGGATAGCAACAATTCTTGCATTAGATTCGTTTTCCTCACAGTCTTCGTACACAAACATCTTGGGAAAGTTCGCGTATTGTTTCGCCTGCTGTTTGAGGATTTCGTATTCTCTATGAATGCCGTAGAATGCTGGTTGAGTGGATTTCCTTTGCAGTTTCGGCGATAACTGAGTTAAGCATCCTCACGTGGATTGAGAGGTTCCGTTGGGAGAGGGTGGAACCAGAATTTTCCTTCGCGAGGGATTGCACCACTAACTACTACTCTACATTCACCTCCTCTCCACCTCCCTTCCAGCTCAGTACTGTAGTCTTCGCACTAATTCCATTTTGTTGTTGTTAATCCATTCATGTGCTTCCAATTCGTCTAAAGATGAACAGCTTACAGGCTACTACTCTATGGCTTTTCGAGAAGAATTTAGGACAATTCTTTCTATATTTAAATTCGACTGGGATAGGCCCGTACTTAAGAAAATTCGCAGTCATACCTCCTAAATTAATATGTTCGTAGAAAAGCTTGCCACTGTGGATGACAAACAGCTACGAAATCGTTTCAGAGAAAATGACACCGCCGATAGAATCTGTTGAGGATCTTGCGAATCAGAAAAAAATTCGTTACGGAGTGGTGAAAGGCGGCTCGACGGCAGCATTTTTTGAGGTCAGCCCCTCGGCAATTTCACTTAGGCGTAGAATCCGAGAAATTCTAGGATTCAACGGTACCGCTGTACAAGAAAATGTGGGATTTCATGCAAGACGAGAACAACAAGTTCATCAAGGGTGAAGTGT